>JBBYHK010000022.1:5155189-5203958 GCA_038382065.1 Adansonia grandidieri
TATATTACCTATGGTAATAAAAGTATGTTATAGATAATATAATTTATGTAACTATAATATTTTCTGTAATAGTACTTTTTATTATCTGTTGATAATATATTTATGTAACTTACAAAATTTTTATGTAAATGTAATAAATTTATGTTTTACAATATTTATTATCTTTTATTATAATTTGTGTGTTGTATAATATATATATGTAATTATAAGAAAAATATGTAATACTTATTTATATTACCAATGATAATAAACTTATGTAATACATAAAAGTTTTATGTAAATATAATAAATTTATGTATTATAACTTTTATTACATATTATCATAGTTTATGTAAATAAATAATGTATATGTATAATTGTAATAAAAATATGTAATATAAGTTTATATTATTAATTATAATAATTTAGGTAACCTATAATATAATTTATGTAACTGTAACATTTATTGATAATTTTATATATATTTTTTAATTATAAAAATTTTTGTAATATGTAATATATTTATATAATCATAATAATATTCTATTATATTATATAATAATCTATGTAAAAAAATTATAATCAATTATATAAATTAAAAGATCAAATCTTATCGTAACCTTATCTTAAAAACCTTACTTTAGAACTGTCCTTACCCCACCCTCAAAAGATATCAACAAAAAAAAAATTGTCCTTTTTTTTTTTCAGTTGCCCAAGTAAGAACTCGAAACCTACAAAGCATTAAGCAAAATAAATGCTAGATAGACATGGGCGATTGTGATTTTCCTCCGTACCGAGGAGGATTAATTATTTTTGAAGTATTTTTATAATTTTTAGTTAATATTTAAAATTTTAAATATTATTGTAATATAAAATAATATATTTTAATATTTTAATTAAATAAAATTTGAGATATTTTAAATATTAAATAAATTAAAAATATATACCAAAATAAATTTTATTATATATTTAAATTGATATTTTTTAATGATAATTTTTTAACTCATCCCCATTATTTTTTCTGAACATATATATTTTTTTATTACTCTAATTTTATTATTAATCAACTCACCGCTATTGTTTTTATTTTTTTTAATGAAGCTAATCTCACTCTATCCCAAACGGAATCTAATGCGACAAATAGTTAAATCCCACTCCTTTAAACTCATCAGCAATTCAAGCTTTCAAATTGCCCAATATATAGAAGGTTCTTGAGTCCTTAGAAACTCAAACCCAGCCCACCCCTTAAACTAGCTCCTCAAGTTATTTGCGCTTCAATTTGATCACCAAACTCTCTCTCCCCCCTCCCCCCAACCCCCTTTTTTTTTTTTTTTTTTCCTTATCTCCCCTGAAACGCTCGAAAGAAGCTCTTCTTTTTCCCTCTCTTTCTCCAAGTACAGAAAACAACCGAGATACAAGAGTTGGGTACACATATAGGCAGACATGGGTTCTTTAGTGGGGCATGTCTTGCCGGGTCTAGCCTTCTTTCTACTTGGTTTTTGGCATCTCTTTAATCATATCAAGCTCCACTGCCTCCACCCAAATTCCTATGCATCTTCCCCATGGTTCCCCACAACAAAATTAAGGTACTTCGAACTGATCCTAATCATGGTAGCCTCCTCCATCTCCATCTCCATGGAGCTCTTTATTGGCCCTGCAAGGCACCAGCCTTTTGACCCTGATGGAACCATCCCATCAAATCATCTCCACAACTTTGAGCACTCTTTAATATCAATGACTTTCTTCACTTATGCAGCTTTTGCTATTATCCTCGATAAAATTAGCCCCAAAGCTAAGTATAGCCTAACACTATTTATTGCAGCAGTAGCCTTTGCCCAACAGTTCCTCCTCTTCCACTTTCATTCAGCTGATCATATGGGAGTTGAGGGTCAATATCACTTGCTTCTACAGAGTGTAATCGTTGTTTCTTTAGCTACCACCCTCATGGGAATTGGGCTTCCCAAGAGCTTCACGGTCAGCTTTATAAGGTCCCTCAGTATTTTGTATCAAGGTGTGTGGCTTATAGTCATGGGGTACATGATATGGACTCCAGCGTTGGTTTCTAAAGGCTGCTTCCTCCACTATGAAGAGGGTCACCAGGTGGTTGGGTGCTCGAGTAATGAGGCACTACACCGAGCTAAATCATTAGTAAATATTCTATTTAGCTGGGCCTTGATAGTGTTCACCATTTTCTCAATGGCTCTCTATTTGGTTTTGGCTAAATTATATGGAGAAAAGGTTGAGTATTCAACACTGAAAAAGGAAGAAGACCTGGAACTGGAGCTGGAAGAAGAATCTGACGACGTTGAATCTCAGAAGGAGTACAAACATGGACCCCAAAAGCTTTATGCATTTATGGACATTGAAAGGTAGATTAAAGGCAGTGTTAATCTATGATTGTGAATTTCAGAATTTGATGTGAAGGTATATGTAAAAAGTCATTAGTTTGGTTGATATTATTCCTCTTCTTTTTAATCAAGCTTTCTATTGATTTGGGGCTTAATGACAGCGAAATGTCTTGGCGAAAGGGGTGCTGAGAAACGTGTGTTGTTGGAAGAAATTTGTCTGAATTCATGGGGTTTGGGGTCAGTGTGATTTCATTATGATTGTATATGTATACATTACATGAAGTTAATAAAAATGATAAGTTTTTTTTACAATCATATCTTGAAAACAGCCGGTAATGAGGTTCAGTTTGAAAATTTATCATTTTTTTTGCAATCATATCTTGAAAACAGCCGGTAAGCAGGTTCAGTTTGAAAATTTATCAATAACATGCATGCCAGTTCACCCTAGCGCTAATATTCAGTTGAAACAAATGGATTATTATTAAAGCAGTAGCTTAACTCTGCATCCTTACACAAGCAAGAAGTTGACAAACCTATCCTTTACTAAATTTTCTTCTTTTCTTATAATTATCCTTTTCTAATTTTGCCTCCAAAGAAGGAAGCTGATTCTGCCACGTTGCCTTCAGTTCAAATTTGGTGAAATTTCTACATTGGGGATCGGTTTTGTTTTCGGTTTCTTTAGCTTTTTTTTTTTTTTAATCAAAAAATAGAAAACATGTTTGCTAACGCTTTTACAATTTTCAAAAACAAAAACAAAAATTTATGAAATTATTAGAGGCATAATATTTTATTTTCATTGTTTTTGAAAACCTTTTTCCATTTTTGGCACTGTTCATAATTAAGCGAATAGTGTTTACATATTAATATAATATTGTATATATTTTTATAGTAAAAAATATTAATCAAGTTCATTAATTTATAAAAAAAAATACTATTAAATTTAAGATAAATAAAAAAATTAAATGCTTCAAAATTAACACATAATTTATGTGAAAAAAGTTGAAAATTTATTAAAAAATGTTAAATATAAATTACGTGAAAATATAATATTTTAATATTATCATCTTATTTAATTTATATTAAATAATATTATTTAATATATTATATTTAAGTAATATCAATTGATATAATTTTCATATGTCATTAATTTATAATATTATTAAGTACTAATATTTATTATTATTTATTATTAATAATGATTTCAATAAATTTAAAATATTTCCCAGGCATTATTAAATAATTTAATATTATTATAAACACTCTCATTTTATATTATTAAACATAACGATTATATAATTTGTTAAACATATAGAATTTATTAATTAGTTCAATATTTATTATAAAAATATTGTTCTTAAATTTGTAAATTTTATTTTGTGTATTCAATTATTATATTTGAAACAATTTTTAAGCATTTGCATTATTTATCCAATATGTTAATTTGAAAACGAAATAAAAAAAACAAAATTTTCAAAAATAAAAAACATATAATACCGAAAATCTAATATGTCTGAAAATGACTTTGGCTGAGAACCTGGCACCCTCTCCACAAATAATAATGAATAAAATAAAAGTGAATAAATATAAAATAGATAAAAGTTTATTATTAGATACATTGGTAATGAAGGTTTTTTAACTCTATAAGCAGATTTAAAAAATTCTCACGTATCTTATTTATATAATTTTTATTTTTTAAATATACATTAAAGACAAATGATACTTTTTTAATCTTATTATTTTTAATTAAAAAATTATTTTGTAACTTACTTGATAATTATTCATAAATAAAATGATTTTATTTTTCTTGTGAGTAAGAAGACAGATTATGGGAAGAATAATAGTCAATTTCTCTTGTACTATTAGCTTTAGAAATATTAAGAACCCAAAGTTTAGTTGAATTGATTTATACAATAATTTTTAAAAAATGATATTCAATAAATTTGAGACGCAATGCATTTGCAATACTTCTCTTGTACTCATGTTACTGCTTTTTTGGTTAAAGAAAAATCACAAAAACAAACAAAGGTGCATTTGATTCTACAATATCATAGATAGATAGGAGAATTCTTACTCACACTTAGGATACTTAACGCAGCTTCCTTCGTCATCATCAAGGAATTCTGGAATCATCCGTATTCAAATATGAATCTCAATTATTTATGTACTATTGAAGCTTGTTTTGCAAGTTGTTGGTTGCAGAAAAAATTACCCTCAAGTCTGAATCATATAATATAACAAGGTTAATTCTTTCATCTCTAATTATAAATGCATTTTAAGCGTAATTATTGCCAATACTACAATACCATTTTCCCCTAAAAAAAAAAAAAAAGAGAATTAAGTTCATCATTAAATGAGATTCATGGAATATGTTGATTCCGCTAGATGAACACTCAACATCGACTATTAAATTTTCTTTCTATTGGATTATTACACGTGCAATTTTTTATTACAACTGTAATTATCCATTCACAATATGGATAGAGGTCCACCATTTAAAAGCTTGAGTGTCACATAATATCTTTGTGAACTTATACAATTCAAGATTGTGATTAATTAATTGTATTATAATAATTATAAATAATATGCTCCCTCTTTTTATGTTCAAAATGTGCTTATATGTTGAAAATTGATTCTCTCTTTACAACCTATTGATGATTTTTTCAAAATTTCAAAGACTTATGAATCATTAGACTTAAATATCAAATTTAATTAGATATATATCCATAATCAAGAGAATATTTTCTTTTTAACATAATAAATTTTTTATTTCTTTTTTTTTTTTTAATTTTCGGTAGAAAAGTTTTGTTTTTCTAATAAATATACACACACAAGCACTTTTTTTATTGACAATTAGTGATCATGGGACCCATGAATTATGCTAGCTGATAAGGAAAAGGTCACTTTTTTTATTAACCGGCTTTTGATCTTTGTGGGAAGCATTCCAAAAATAAAATTTTTAATGAATCAAATTGATTTCGGAGAGTGTGCTCTTAAATGGCTCGAATAAGGGTTAGGCATAAAGCTGATTTTTGGGCATAGGAAAATTAATTAAATCCATCACTTCCTGAATTAGGCATAACCTTTAGCAATATACATTGAGTTTTAGTATCCATAATTGTTATACCTATTGGATAAGAAGATACTTTTAACCGCCTTGATCGTTATCTTCATCTAGAGAGATTCATTTATCATAAACTCTATCTTTATAGAGATCCAGATAATAAATACTACTTAACAACTACTACAAAAGGTACAATGGCGTACTTGAAGGTAAGTCATATATAACCTTGTAATTCATTTCTCTCTCTTCGAATTTTACTGAATTAAGCATCTGAGCACGTCTTGGAGTACCCACTCTGATGCCTTCTAACTTTCTTTGTCTTGTAGGCTTATTACTTAAGCATCCAACTTTTTTCTACGTGTCACCATAAATTATTGCATCGACAATTTGTGCCATATGTGGGAAACTATCGCTCCCACATCTGAAACTTCAACAACCTTTATCCAACCTGAGTGAAAACCATGGCATCCCAGATGAGCGAGTCCATCCGTACCACCTGAGCCATCATAACGACAAGTCAACCACCTGTAGAATCTTTACTTAACAACATAACACCTAGTTCTGCTGGGACATGAAGCTCATCTCTTTAACTATGGCGATGATGCTTGTACCACCAGCATTGCCATATACCCTCCCCTACTTTCAAATGCCATTCTTACCCAATACTTGGCCCTACCCACTAAATTACTTCTAAGGTCTCCTAGCATCATTCTTGCCATTACAATGACAAAAACATATTGCATTTGATCTAAATACTCATATCTTCGAAAGCTTGTCAACTCTGAGCGTTACCATTATTAGGGCAAATGTCTCAAACATCTCGACTGTTAACTCACCTACAATGGACTTGACAAATCCCGTTATGGTAAGCATGCCACTACCTTAATAACATATGATGCCTACTTTCCTTGGATTAATCTGCAAGGCCATTTCCTCACCCCATTCTAGGCATTCGTAAATCAGATGGTGACCCGTAGGCCATCATATAGCAATAGTAACAACAAATTAACAATCTTCTACAAGCGCAAACTGATCATCAAAATCAGCTACCTGGCTGCTCTAACTTCAAAAATCATAATTTAAGCATAAAGACTCAACAAACAAACTATGAGAGCGACAAAGTCAAAGAAAGCTCTTACTTGATCTCTAACATTAGTCAATCAAGGAAGTAAGAAGAAATTGACAGATCTATTAGAAATCCTATTTTGGCTAACTAAGTGGCAGCCCTCTAACAAGAAGTCAAAAACTTGAAACAACAAAATAAAGATGAATAGGAATGGCTAGATGCCGAGCACAACCCATTATCAATAGTCATCTAACAAGTATCAATCCCTAAGAAGATTAAGCTCTCACCAAACACGTATGATGGTATGATAGATTTTGCGGATCATTTAAATCACTTTTAAGTTTTTCACAACTTTTGGGACATCCTTGATGCTATTCAATGTCGAGTGTTCCCTACAACATTTTATAGACCTGTCTAACCTTGGTGGTACTCCCTAAAGCTGGGATCTATTATGGTAGATAGTTCCTAGCTTACTTTGGTAGCTACAAAATGGCAACTAGCTTAATGGCTATTACATAGAATCTAGACAAGACATTTTGCGAGTATGTCAGGCACTTTAATGTAGCCACATTAGAGGTCAAAGACCTAAACAATGAATAGACTATCTAGGCATTCATCTTCAACATACACCATAAGAACCTGAAGTATGCCTTAAGAGATGCCCAGTCGATAGAGTTGTACCAACTTTATAAGAAAGTAGAAAAGTATGTTAACGTCAAGGACATTGAAATCACAAATCTCCACGTCTTAGCTGGGAACAGCGATGAGATTATTTTGGTCAAACAGCAAAAAAAAAAGCATATAGATTCCCTCAAAGGGGTAACTGATAGCTGCCAAGACAATAAGTTTGGAACCTTAGCAAGCCAAATACTAATGGGTAAAAAGAAGGACTAGGCTTTGTCACACAATAAATATTTCTACACACCCCTTAATGCCAGCAGAACATAGATCTTGCATGCCTTTATGAAAGACTGTTTGGTAAAACAACCACTGCCTATGAAGTTAGATAAGAGTCATAAAAACCCAAGGAAACACTATGAATTCCATGATGACATTGGCCATGTAACATAAAAGCATATCAATTTGAAAATTGCTATTAAACCTTGATTTAGAAGGGAAAAACCAAGCAATTTTTCAAGAAAGATAATGAAGAACCTTTAAATAGCCAGATAGATGTCAAGAAAAAGCTATAGGAAAATACCTAGTAATGGGCATGATTAACATAATCATTAGAAGCGATGAATGTTGGCCAAGTAGCAGGTCCAAGAGGAAGTCACACTTATGGCCTGTTATGATGGTTTATATATACCTTAAAAGGGTTAGACTGTATAACTAGAAGGTTATCTTCTGTGATGATGATGATAAACTAGTCATCGATAATAAAAACAACCCAATAGTTATGTCTGCCATCATAGAAAACTATCATGTGGATTGGACTTTGATTGACAATGGTAGTGTAGTGAAAATCCTCTCAAAAAGTGTTTTCTAAAAAAAGGGATACAATAGTGGCAACCTACACCTATCTTTACCAATATACGAGTTTGCTAATCAATCGATACTGGTGATCAACTCCATCACCCTACCAATCACCTTTAGTAATGGAGAAAACACTATAACTGTGATGGTAGACTTTTTGGTGGTAGACCAACCGTCAGCATACAATTTCATTCTTGGGCTATTAGCTATAAAAAATGCAAAGCTGATTACGGTGGTATATTGCTTGATGATTAAAATTTTTACTTCAACAAAAGTAGGATATATAAAGTTTAGCCAAACAACTACCTGGTGTTGCTATCTAATGTCCATAAGAAAGATGGCAGTGCCATCGACGAGAACACTAAAACTTTGGCAGGGAGTAGATTATCAGTTAATACGATGATGCCAACCAGTTTAATTACCTTGACTCACAAAAACTTGGGCATCAAAGATTATTTTCATTATCGAAAGCCTCAACTAGTTGAGAAAATAATGAAAATATCCTTATACTTGCCAAACCAAGACCTGTTCATGATTGTTGGAGGTTCGTTAGAACCAAAGGCCAAAAACAACCTCAAAACCTTATGCGATGCCATGCAGACGTCTCCACTGGTCAATGGCCAACATGCCTGGCATTGATATTGACTTAATAATGCATACTCTAAATGTTGACCAACATGCTAAATCAATGAAGCAGAAAAAGTAAAGATTCAAGCCAGATAGGATTCGAGCAATCAGGGAAAAGACTGATAAACTCTTATTCGTGAGATACATAAAGGAAGTGATAGTCCTAAAATGGTTTGTTAATGTGGTAAATGTGAAAAAACCAAATGGTAAGTGAAGAACGTGTGTTGACTTCATTAACCTTAATAATGCTTGTCTCAAAGACAACTTTCTGTTGGCAACAATAGATTGCCTTGTGGATGCCTCAGTAGGACAATGATTCTTTTTATTTATGGATGCATTTTCTGGATACAATCAAATTTGGATGAATCCGTGACATGAAGCCAAAATGCCTTTCATCACAGAGGAAAGGATTTTCTGCTAAAAAGTTATGCCCTTTGGGCTTAAAAATACTGGGGCCACCTATTAGTGATCGATGAATAAGATGTTGAAAAATTAGATTAGGCGATCCATGAAAGTCTACATTGATAACATGCTTGTAAAAAGTGTGTCGATTGAGCAATATACTATTGATATCAAGGAAACCTTTGAGATCCTATGAAGACACAACTTGATGTTGAATCCTTTAAAATGCACTTTTGGAGTAACAGTAGGGAAATTTCTCAATTTGATGGTTTTTTTTCTAGAGAAATCAAAACAAACCTAGAGAAGTTTAAGGCAATCTTGGAAATCTCCCCACCAAAATCAACAAAAAAAGTACAAAGATTGATAAAAAGAATTATGGCACTCAACCACTTTATTTTAAAGTTGGCTGACTAATGTCTACCCTTCTTTAAGTTACCTAGGGTAGCCACTAAATATAAGTGGACAAAAAAATGTCAACAACCATTCGAACAATTGAAACATTACTATGTTCATCACCTTTATTGACAAGTCCTTCACTCGATGATCGTTTGATTGTTTATCTCACCATGTCAAAAAAATGATTATCGTTATTCTAGTAAAAAAGAATAATACATAGCTACCTATTTATTACACAAGCAGGCCACTCTAACCAAGGGAAACAAATTATATGAAGATAAAAAGTTAGTCTATGCACTCATAGTAGCAATAAGGAAATTACATCAATACTTCCAAGCACACCCTATGGTAATCCTTATGGATCAACCTTTGAAAGATGTTCTACAGAAGTCGACTCAGCTGGAAGGATGATTAAGTAAAGCTTCGAACTGAGTGAGTTTAGACTAATGTATTCTCCTATATGGGTAATCAAGGCACATGTGTTAGCTAACTTTGTTGCTGAATGCTCGTTCTTAGTGCCCGTCAAATCAGAACAAGTTACCATAGAATATATGGTAAAAGAAAACCCTAGTGATCTGATGGTTGCAGGTCCTGAAGTAAGAAATAGCAGTGAGAGATGTTGGAAGGTCATCAAGAAAAGAAAAATCAAGCATCGATGTTCTCTTAATTGACCTAACCAGCAAGAATGGCATTATGCCTTATCTTATGAATTCTCGACCTCAAACAATGCCACCAAATATGAAGCGTTTATAATAGGGATAGAGTTGGCAAGAAGTTTCAAAGCTACTTACTTGAAGGCTTATATAGATTCTTAAATGGTGGCAAACCAAATTAATGGAACGTATGAAGATAAGGATTAAACATTAGTCGAATATCATGGCGTAATCTTCAAGCTCACCTTCGCTTTTGATTAGATCATATTTGAACGGATCCCTTACGAGCAGAATACCATAACTGATTGAATGTCTAAAATGACAAGTAGCTTGGAAGTTATAAACAAAGGTAAGATTTACTTGAACCCATCTAACATAAGGGTATGATTCATATGTCCATGAATTAGTTATAGACGTTGGTGATAACTGGATGACACCAATAATGGTTTTTTTTACACCAATACAACTCCAGATGATCAATTCTAAAAAAGATGGTTAGAAAAAAAGGTCGTCAATTTTATATAAGAAATCTTTTACTCATTCTTTGCTCAGCTGCTTAAACCTAAGCGAAGCAAACTATATGCTTAGAGAAATTCATGAAGAAATCTATGATAACCACTTGAGGGGCAGAGGTCTAGCTCTAGCACAAAAAGCATTCAAGCAAGGATTCTTGCCCAACCAAAAAGAAAGACACCACCAACCTAGTAAAAATGTGTAACAAGTGCCAACGATTTGCCAATATACCTAAGTAGCCTGTGAAAGTGTTTAAAGCAATTTTTAGCCCATGGCCCTTTTGTGTATAGGGCATTGACATATTATGTCTTTTCCCGTAAGCGACATCACAGCGAAAGTTCTTAGTAGTAGCCTACGGCCATTTAACAAAATGGGTAAAAGCAAAGTTCATAACTACGATAACAACCAGATCCATGGAAAACTTTATCTAGAGATTTATTGTCTGTGGATTTGGAATATCGAAGGCCATTGTAGCTGAAATGTAAAATAATTGTAGGCGGATAAACTATAAAGTTTTTGCAAAAAATTTCACATAACTTGGTCCATACTTCAGTCACCCATCCTCAGTCAATAGGTAAGTCGAGTCTATGAATAAAAATATACTCTAACCATTGAAAAAGAAGTTGGATGGCACTAAGGGGCCTGGGCAAAAGAAATGCATGGCCTATGGGTGATATGAATGACATAACGCCAAACAATTAGCACCACACCCTTGAGTCTGGTTTATGGCACTAAAGGGGTAATTCTAGCAAAGATCAGTGTCCAAAGTATTTAACTGCCAATATCGATCATGAACTCAATAGTCTACATTTAAGAATGAATATGAACCTATTGGAGGAAAGCAAAAATGATGTCGCAACAAGATTAACAATAAGGGCATAACAAGTATCTAGGTACTATAACAAAAGAATGAAATATAGGTAATTTTAAGTCAGTAATTTGGTCCTATGAAACTGCAAAATGAGCAGACCAACAAGAGAAAGGAAAAATTATCTCCAAACTGGGAAGGACCTTATTAGGTCACCAAAGTTACGTATAAGTTGATGGACATAAAGGGAAAACATTTTCCTAATTCTTGAAACTCTATCTGCCTAAAAAAAATATTATTAGTAAACTCAAAACCCATCTGAGTTAATTTAACAATGAGTTTGTGAAATTCCTTCAACGATTGAGCTTATAAATTTCCTTTAATTCTTAAAATGACCTACTACAGTCCATTTTTACAAAGGTAGCAAGGCAGCTTTTTGCTATAAAGCCATCTAGGCTAATATAACATAAAAAGCACTAGCTACCCAGGCTAATACAAAGCAAAAAGCGCTTACTTATATTCAAGGGATTGAATAACTTGTGCATAATAAAAATGCTTTGATAAATGAAGGTAAATTTCTTTTAATTTATAACAAAAATTACATTGAATGCTCAAAGTTCAAAATACAATCATTTAGAGGTATCATTCTTTATTGGTTGGTCAACCTATTTCCCAACCTTTTTATTTGAAACTTTTTATATTTGTTAGTCTCCTCGATAAGAGTAAAAGTAACAAAGGCAATGTTGTTGGAGCATATCTGTTCTATATCCTAAATAAGTTGAGAAAACCAAATGTCTCTTAAGTCCAAAAGCGTTCTAAGGAGTTGCATGCCATGTAAAGTACTTTGCTTGTACTCATTATTGCAAGCTAGCAGTTCACCTAAAAGAGAATCTTTTTTAAGGTTGAGCTTCTTCTGTAACTGAGATTCTACGCTTTCCACTATAACTCTAATTCAAAAATTTTAGTAGTCGCAGTCATAAACTTTAAGTCATGAATGGCAAAGGCCTTTTTAGATTCCTCTAATTTCTTACACAACCTTTTGATATTAGCTTTCCCTAACTCTAGCTCATCTTTTAGGCCCTTATTTTTAACTTTTAACTTTGACACCTTTTCTTGGGCTTTTAAAGCTAGATCATTAGACGTTTGTTTTTTTTAGACTTAAGCTATCGACCTATGCTTACAGTTCTTGTACCCTCACCTTACTAGCCGTGGCCTTCTTTCAAGTGTTCTCATGATTAATGGTAACCTATCGCATTTAGCAAAGAAGAGTAGTTTGGGTATATAGAGTCAAAAGATAAAAAGCTTTATTGTAAGTCCCTAAGGAAAAAGAAGAAAGGGTGAAAGTTACTTCCATCATATATATGAGCATAGACTCAAAGTTTATGGCAGGATTCCTAATCAACAAACACTCCATGTCTAGTTGGTAGGCAAATTTGCCGGCCAATTTACATGTAACCTTTCTGTCATTTATAGAGAAGAATTATTCCTCCAAGGGTGTAAGTTAATTCTTATAAAGCTCAGTCTACCTGGCCCATTTAAGGGTAAAGATGTCTTAGAGGCATGCTGCAAGGTGATCATAGAATAGTTAAAATAATTGGGGCTGCAAACTTTGCCTAACTTATAGAAACCACCATGGCTTTTACAAGAGAAATGTTAGTAGGAACTATAACTTTAACTAAAAGTACAAAAGCAGCGGTCAATTCAAAAGAGACTCTCTTTTGAATAGGGAGGTTACTTTGGCTATCCCTGACCTTTCTCTTCCTTTAGCTTTTTCCTTTGGTGTTGGTAGCTTACCTTGCCTCAGGTTCTACTAATGCGACTCAAGTCGTAACATGCATTTTTACAGATAAAATAATTATAATTCAGGTTAAAAAAAATACTACGTTATAGAAATCAAAGCATCACCAGCGTACACCTTCTGAGATCCTAATGATTGATATGTCTTCAAACGTCCTAAAGCTACCTCGCTCCTTCTTCAACCTAATACTAGAGGGTTCTACACTTAATCCAACGGTTGACTAAGGTTCATTACTTATGTCAATCATGTTCACAAGTGAGTTGCTTATGGAATTGGAATCTACAAATACAAGTCGGTTTAGTAGCATACTTCTCTACGATGATGAAATTAGATACCAAAATCTTAAATCTTAATACTAGTTACGACATATCTTTAGCTGCTCTTCTTGGTAGGGTAAGTAGGATCTAGGAGATGGACAATGTTGGTACCAAGATAATATTGTTGAATTTTCCTTAGGGTTAAGAAATCCCTTACCTTAAATTAGTGACTCTTGATGTATTGTTCTTATTTTTTCTCTGATTCATTTAGGGCTACCTTCATATTGCTCATAGGAGAATAGTGATTCCATTCTACTCAGCATTCGACTATTTATTAATAACAAAGAATTGACCATTGGTAACATGGGCATTCAATGAGATATCTATCAATATCTTCTTAGTGACGGACTAAAGATAGTACCAACAATCATCTAGCTTCTTTAATGAAAACAAGTGCCTGGTCACCTCGACAGAAAGTGTCTACCCTTCCTCTTTGTAAGCAATGAAGTATATACCAATATCACTTAGGCATTTGGTCTTAGCTAGTTCAAAGATATACTGTATTAACTCTGCACTTGGTGAAAGAAAGGTTTCAAAGATAAGTGAAAACCCCATTTAAGATATCTAAGTAGAAAGGTATAGTGTTTCCCGTAATTGTAGTTACAAGTCACCCAAATAATGATATTACTCGAAGTTGAACCCTTTATCTGTTAACAGTGCCTTTAAGATCACCATAGTTACAAAACTACTAAATGCATTTACCAGACTAGTGTTAATTCTAGTAACTAGAAAAGGTATCTCATCGTCCACCTTTCTTTGCTTTTTGATGATAGAACTATTAGTCTACCTTTATTTTATTAGTAGGTCTTCACCTTCCTATCAAGTCAGTTCCATCAGCGCAAAACTTTCTTCTAGCAACTCTATGAACGGTTGGTCACTTGAATCATCTATGACAATATTCTCCAGAACAAACAACTATTTGACAATTTCTCTATCACTAACCTCAAGATAGCCTTTCCTCGTAATAGATTTTAGGAAAAATGAGGCTGGTAGATGACCATTAAACACAATTTCAAATCAAAAAGTAGAAATTTATCCTAAACAAAAAGAAAGGACAAATAATATCTTACTTAACTGGTATTTTGAAGAACGCAATGAAAGAAACCTTGTAAAGATGAAAGCCAGTGAAAAGGATCCTAAGATATTGCCGTTAACTAATAAAAATGGATAGAAAAACTAAAGTGGAAAAACTAGACTTTTTGATGTGGCTACATAGGCAAAATAAGGCCTATTTATAGGGACTGAACCGACGTAACCATAGCTGTTATATCGGTTCCAAAGTGATGCCACATGTTGATTGCTGAGTGAAATCTTGTAACTACAGCATTAATTACAGTCATACCTTAAGAAAAAATGGTTGAATTTCCATATTTTTGACCGACATTGATAGGCAACCTATACGTCACCATTAGGAGTGGACAATCCTCTAATTATATCTCAATTGCCTATAAATCACAATAGGTCACCACCATAGTAATCATAGGGAATGAAAAATATTTAACCACCAATAGATCTAAAGGTCAACATATTTGCTCAACAGTGATATTTCCTAAGTTCTAATTACTTTTCTATGGACCGTGAATGGTCACTTTATAATCCAGGGGGCAATTGTTATACCTATTGGATAAGAAGATAGCCTTAGTCACCTCGATCGTTACCTTCTTCTAGAGAGGTTCATCCACCAATAAACTTTTTCTTTATAGAGATCTAGATAATGAAGTATACTTAGCAACCACTATAAAAAGGTACAATGGCCTACTTAAAGGTAAGTCATATACAACCTTTGTAGTTCATTTCTATCCCTCTGACTTTTACCAATTTAAGCATTAGAGTTTGTCTTAAAGTACCCACTCCGATGCCCTATAACTTTCTTTGTCTTGCAGGCCCATTATCCAAGCACCCATCTCTTTTCCATGTGTCACCATGAATTTTTGCATCAAATATCTATAACTATATCTAAAAAAGGAAAGGCTAAAATTACTTCAGATTTTACTGTAGATTATGTTCGCTGAGGGGCTTAGATGTGTACTGGTCTTGGCAAAATTTTTTCTACCTAAGAGGCAAAGAGGAAAAGAAGGAAAAAAATGAGAGAATAAGAGGATGGAAAAGAAAGAAAGAGAAACGAGAGAGGAAAAAATAGGTAAGAGAGAAAAATATGACAAAAAATTATCTTTGTTTTTTTTTATATGTTTAAAATATTATTGTTTTTAATATTTTATCATTTAATTATATAAATTTTTACACATTAACAATTCATTTTATGTATACTTTTATATATGCATGTATATGTCTTATGTTCATGTTAATTTTCATTTGTTTTTAATTATTTTTATGTTGTGTTCATGTTACATATCATGACCCACTTTGTGACATATTTGTATAATTTGTCATAGTAATTTAATTTTGGGAAATTTTGTATTTGTAACTTGTTCATGCCAGTGATTTTTTTTTTTGGTATTCTAAATATTGTAAATTTATATAGATTTTCAAACATTATTTGTTTTATATAGATTTTGATACGTTTATATATTCATATTAGGTTCAATTCATTTTCCACTTCATGGCATTTTAATTATTTTTTTATGTTATTTTTGCATCATATCTCAATTTATCTCATATTTTTCATAATTTATTATAATTAAGTAATGAATTTTATTTTTAATTGATATATTTAAAGTTGTTAGATTACACACTGACTCACATTTAGATGTAAGATACACGTCTCGACCAGTTGAAAAAAGTTAAAAAATTTATTATTAATCTTTTTTATTTAAAATAGTTTGGTCAACACGTTTACTTGTGGGTTAACTTAAAAAATGCAACTCAAAAAATTTTTATACTTTGTTTTATTTTTAAGTGATCCATTTAAAAAAGGTTAGTATGAACATTCACCCATGTGTCGATTTAATATCTATACCTAACCCACTTGGGAAAAATAAGTTTTTGTTTGCTTTTGTTTTATTTTTAGATGGTGTATTTAAAATTGATCCGTATTTTGACTAGCAAATTAATTTAAAATCTATACCTAATTCTAAATAATTATTATAAACTTACTTTCCATCATTAACATAATATAATTGTCAATATTAATATTATTAAAATTTAAAAGTAAAAAATTAAATAAATAATTGTAACTTAATAATGTTTAATTTAAAATTACTTTTATACAATTAATTAAAATTTGTGAAATAAATATAAAAATTCCAATGCATGCAAGGTGTTAATAATAGTAAATATTTAAAATTAACTACAAGAAATGCGCTATAAAATCCTTATCTAGTTGGCTACAGCGCGTAACTATGAAGTCGGTCGATTACATTTTTAAATATGTTAAAGTTCATGCCTTATCGCAAGTGAAAGATCATGATCTAAGTATTCAAATATAAGATATAAACTTTCAAAAATCTTATAAGTAATTAAGCCATCAAGCTTTATGAAATCAGGGTGATCAAGAATACTACTAAAATTAATAATTTATGTGCACAAGAAAAGTGGAAATATTTTTGGTGCAACATTGTTTGACGAAGAAAATGATAGACATTTCCATATTGTATTTGAATTGGAAGGTCCATATTCCATTTCACAATATAATTAATCATAATTTTTTTTTGCAAGTAAAAAATGGTAATTGGTCTTTATAAAATAGTTTGAAATGGTGCATTATAGCTAAATAGACCTTCTGCCTGTGTCCTGTTAGGTTACTCTCATATGAATTACAAAGAGCCATTTTTGAAAAGAAAATAAGGGGAAACTTTACAACTATAAACAAACATGTTAGTAAAATCCTCTTTGAGCTTCATGATCTCTTTTTCCTTGATGAAGGGTGGACACCTAGGAATGATGATATAGCCTTCACCTGATGTCTAGACTAGTATTTTAAAATAGATTTAAACCTTATGAAGCACAATACATTGGAGAGCTCGATAAGATTAGTTTGCAAAAAAATTAGAGAAAAACCTTCCACATCAGAATATCATTTCTAGGTGTGTGCCTTTTACTGGGAACTTTGAACATGTTTGTTTTGGTTCTTTTTTTTCCACCAAGTTGCTCTAAAAGTCTACAATTGATTCCAAAAATGTCCCCATAAGGTTCCTAGTGTAGACGCTCCATTTTGTTTGAGCCAACATCTAAGGCATCAAAAGTCATTATTCAAGGCATTAATGAGGTCATTCGAACAAGCATGGATCGGTCCCCCATTATTCCTAACTATTATAAGGTGTTTAGAGAGCCAAATGTGCGTAAAATTCATATTTTTTCATGTATATATCAATACATAGTCTTTATGTATCAATATAGGGCCTCCATGCCATAAAAAATTCAAATTTTGCAAGTTGTATCAATACAAAAGGTTAATGTGTCAATACACTTACTTTATGCATCGATGCATTGGCTTATTGTATCGATATGAGGCTTGATAATAGCGAAATTGTGTTTCTTTGGCCAAAATGTATTGATACATTCTTTAATGTAGAATGTATCGATACATCTAGGCAAAAACTACTCATTATTTCAATACATTGCATTATGTATTGATACATCCTAAAAGTTTTGCCTAGTTCATGGTGTTTTTCACCCTTTTGCACCACTGCATTAAAGCTCGAATTTGGTCATGATTGTGGCTCCAAAAATCTTTTAAGGAAATCATATGGATTTTATTTTAGGCATTAAAGATTGGATTGTTACATTTTTTAGGGGTCTATTAAGCTTGGCATAAGGGCATTTCGTAATATAATTTGATTTAATGAAAGGTAAGCCAAACATTACTCCTTATGTCAGCACATGCATGGCCTTCTCTTGTTGCCAATGCCATACAGCAACCAGTGAAACATTGGCTCAACCCTTGGTAAAATGAATCATCATGTTGTACATGGAAAATGCCCAAAATGCACACCTTGCTAGGTTATTTTAATGGTTGAAAGGTTGTGCTATATAAAGACATATTCATGATCACCTAAGCATAAGAATGTTTCATCAACATATACATTCTCGCATGCTTTCTTAAACCAAAAATGTTCTATTGCTACAGCTCTTTCAAGCACCCACTAAAACCCTCTTAAAACCCTTAATTTCGTTCATTTTTACTCTCTAAAACCCTCTTTATTGATAACATAACCCCTAAGCTCATTCTTAATCATCCTTTCTTGCTAACCTATAGAAAAGAAAAAAAGAAAGTGAGCTAAAAGTGTGGAAATTTTTTTGCTTATCAACAACGGTAATGTTTTTGAGCTTCTTGGTATACTTTTTATCTTTTCTATGTTCATTTACTTTCTTGTTCTTTATCATCTCACTTTAATGAGTAATTTTTCTTGGAAGCCACGACCTTATCTTAGGATATCCATGCATTATTAATGAGTTATTCTTGATGCTTTGATGGTCCCTTAATGTGATTTTCTTATGATGACCATGTTTATGTGCTTAGTTTGTTTTGAAATCATGTCTTGATGTTGTCTTGAAAATTCCACACTTTTCTTGTCTTAATATGCCTACATCACCTTTTTTGTAATGATTTTTGATGTCATTCATGAAGCCAACATATCTGCACATCTTTTTTTTCATTACCTTGCATTTTTATCATGTTTTCATGTCTAATGTCATATGAGTTTGATTAGCCATGTTATAATTGCTTATTACCATGGATGTCGCATTTTTAGTTCACTATAAGTTTGTCAAAAATGCTTTTTTTAATGCGTGTCAAAATCTGTTTCATAAAACCCTAAGTTAAGTCTATGTTAACTTCAATTAGAGATTAATATGGATTTAATGTTTCTATTAATTGGTCTTCCAATCTTGGGGAAAATCAAACTCTTCAAGTTTGAATCCAAGGTTAAATAAGGCTAAATATTCTGATTGTCAAAACAAAAATGCGTCTTTTTATTTCTCTTAAGTTGTTTCTACCTTAATCTCATGTCTAGTGTCCCTTGCTTGTGACATGGTAAATGGGTTATTTCATCATCCCAAACTATCTGAGATTATGAAAATGAGCTTGTGAAGCCACTATCACTGACCCCCTTTATTCATATATATTCAAATGTTTGTAACCTGAGTCTAGCTTAAGGAAACCTCAAAACCAAAAGTTCCTCTATGTAGCACTAGTAGCACTATAACCTTGACTTGAAAAATTATATTTGAACATTAAATGATTTTTCTACATTTTTTGGCATTTTTATTTTAAAGGACATCAAATTACCTTTCCAATAGTATCTTGTTTGCCTTCGGATCATTCTGGATAAAGAGTTACAATTTTAAAACCTTCGCGTTCTAGAACCCCTAAAATTAGCAAGTAACATTTTTTTAGGTCACTTTGACCCCATAGATGATTTTTCTATAAATTTTTATATAATTTTCTTAAAAATTACACAAAATTCCATTTTCAAAAAGGTTAATGATTCTGAATGAGTCGAGAATGATTTTTCAAAGTTTGTTGCACCCTTTTCTCGGTATGTGCTATTAGTGTCAAACTAAACCTGATTTGAAAAATCATTATCTCCTAGAAAGCAACTTTTTAGGATTTTTGGAATATTTTTATATTAATCCTTATCAAGTTATCTTTCCAATAGTACCTCATCACAATCATAAAACCTTCAGATCTATCTAAAATAAAATTAGAAAGAGATTAGCATGACATTATCCCTTGTTTTCAACATTAACCAAAATTAATTGATTCTTTTGAATTCTCTCTTTTCAAATGCCTCTAGGTGAGTCTAGTCAACCCCGTTGAGTCTAAAAACATGCGTCCGCTACCTTAGGCTCAGATTAAGGCATGAGCATTATTTTATCACCCTTGTTTCTATTATTTCCCATTTTTTAAATAAAAAAATCACTGTTTTGTTAAAAAGCCATAAAAAATGTCATTTTATCAAACCATTATCAAACCCTTGTCAATTTAAATCTTTTAATCTTATCTATTTGAAAATCATCGAGAATCAATTTTTCATTCTCTCAGAGTTTTTTAAATTTTTCAAAATTCAAACTTGGTTTTCATGCCTCAATCAATCAATGAACCTAAATGCATCTAAAAAATTGTTGACTTGGTTATTTCTAAATAACGGATGATAATTACAAGATACATCTTGATCAAGCCTTCTCTTTTGCCCTTTTTTGTGTGATTTATTTTATGCAATATTATTTCATTTTTCCTATGTCTCACTAACATGTTTCTCTTCGTTGTGTTCATTGTGCATTCACATTTCCAAATCATTTTTGAAAATCATAAATGTTTTGTGTCAGTATCCCCTAGAGCTTGACATGAAACATCTAATTTTCAAAGTTAAATCCTGAGATTATTTTTTGTCAAAAATTTTTATGTTTCCCACCTTTTGGGATGCATATGGGATTAAAATTTTTCTTAAAACCCAAATTTAATACTTTATACAAATTCATGCCTAAAAGCATATTATACTAAAAATTATGATAACTCCAAATTAAGGAAACTGAAATTAATATAAGATGTGGGTAGAAGGTGTTGATTTAAGGCATCATGAGAATGCTTACCTTTCCCCACTCGTAACCAACTCCTAAACCTAACCAACAAATCTCTAGACCATACATACTTAGGAATTGATTTTTCAAGTGTCGTAACTCAAAACACCAATTTAATTAGGCATCCGATCACACCTAGCCCAAATGATTGGTGGCAACTCTAATTGTTGGCCACTTTATGGTGGCCACCCAAGACTGGTTTGACGAGTGATTCATCCAATGGTTTTCTCTTATGATCAAAAGCCAAAAATCAATACTTTCTCACACCCATCGCATAAAAAAGAAAGAGTCTCATTTAAGAAGACACTTCTTCGTTAAGAATTTTATTATTTCTCTCATACATTAACTCATGTGTGCTTCTCACCTCGGGGATTTTTAAAGGCATGTTGCGACAACTTGGCAACTTCATTGGCAACAATTTAGCGAGTTAGGTTTATAACTAGCTATGTCTTACTTGGTTTTTGATTCCCTTAATTTTTTATCATTATTTAACTATAGTCTACTTTCATTTTTGTCTACTAATCTTTTATTTGTCATGATTTTTGTCTTGTAATTGCTAGGGACATTTTGGTTCTTGAATAAATGTATATCATTGGTAAGTGGTAATAAGGGTAGAACAAAAGGTTTGATTTGGTTCCTGACACACTTTGTGCACTCACATTTTCACTAGGTTCTCACTAAACCTAATGATAGGAGATCAAGGTCTTAAATATTAGGAGAAAGTAAGCTATCCACCTTCATGAGTAACCCTCTGTATAGGCATAGCAAAAACTTCTAGGATGTATATTATCTAATTCTTGTGAGTAACCTTTTACATTTGTATAGGGAAATACATCCATCAAATTGAATGCATTCCACCAATCCTATGATGAGCCTATGATTAAGGTGCCTTAACTATCCGTATCAGACAGAGGAGTAATTGGGATATTGATTTAGATATCAACTCAAAACCCATAAAATAACCTATGAGCTAAACCATGTCAAACCATACTAAAATCTACTAGAATGACTTAGAGAATAAGAACACTCGAGGAAAACACTTCTTACCTTTACTCTTATGTACCATAGTTATGTAGGCAACATTGAATGAACATTGTCACCTACATTAGTCATTTTATGCCTTAGTAGACATCTTACATCTCATTTCTTTATCATGGCATATGTTGTAATGCTATTCTAGTAACTACTAATAACTGCTAGTAAGTGGTGACAAGCAAATATTCACTCACTAGGCTCCATATTACCCTAAAGAGAGCCATATCCAATTCAAACAAGCTGTTACAATGTACAATGATGACTTAAAGTGTACTTACCATTGGTCGGTGATAAACGAATATCATCACCAACTCATTTAGTTTTATCCCCAAAATGTATCATTTTATCTCAATAAAGGTAAAACTCTACCCAAACATGCTATTGTGCTGTCCATAGCTTGTCATGATACTTGAAATTACCATATCTGCCCTTGGGTATGATAATGCCTATTATCGATTATGTGATTCATTTTTGTTCTCATTCTTTTATTCATTATTCTTGTTTATATTTTGTATCATCACTAACCTATTGTTGTTTTTAATTTTGCATCCATCATATCATCATAATCATCTTTAGGGGACAATTAGTTAAAAGTGCATTGTTTAACAAGGGTATCCGTCATGAGCAATAACTAGCTTCAATTTAGTTGTTCATAAGAAAATATAAAGACATGGCACTTTTACTCCAGGTACAGGTGGATGTTTGTTACAAGCAGTAACATTGTTCTAGAATCCAGTATATCAATGCTACACTTTTAACTAAGAAGACTTGGTCCCCACAATTGATAAGTACACTGAATTGCTTAACATTGAAAGGGCTAAATCTGATAGGATATACTATAAAGCATGACAACGCTAACCTGTTAAGAAGAGATTACCGTAGATCCTTAAAGCTCTAGGGTCATGGGTCAGTAATCACGTCAAGGTAAAAATGAAAAATGTGTGTATCTTTTAGGTTAGTCTAAAATAAGTAATGGCAAAACTCATCGATCCAAAAAAAATTTAAGATATTTTTACTTTAGTGATATATAGGTTAGTCATATTCCCAAAAATTTTAGGTTATATAGAGGCAGTAATAGTAGATTTCTTCTCCAAACTATGTTCCAAAATCAACCCCACACTTGACCTTATTGCCAAGACCATTCAAGCCTTAATTTTTGTAAAAAAAAAAAAAAAGGGATAGGTCGATTTATCAGGTGTGCTTCACTTTTTAACATTTGGCTTATTAGTCACCTATGGGTCAAAGAGAAATGAATGCTATACAACTTTTTGCCTGACTTCAGTTCTCTCCCCAAGGTTCTTGAAAGAGAATAGCCTTAAGACAAATGTGAAGAACAATGGGTCAAGAAGTTTTAGAATTTGAAAAGAGAAAAGGTTATGTAGAAAACCATATGGATTTTCCTGTAATTAGTTATATATAAGTGTAGAGATTACAGCTGCGTACTGTTTATGAAAATATGAGAAGCATTAGTTATGCACCTCTCTTGGTTCTACGACAATTTTAATGCTGACAATTTGTTCTATTCATTCAAAACTCAAACTTAGGACTTTAACTATAGTGAAGCTAAATAAAAAAGGAAAGTTCAATTAGCATTTCATGCAAGTCCACTGTATCAAGATGTATTCGAAAGTAAGCGACATAACTCCAGGATACAAAAAATGGAGGATTCGCTATGACAATGATGCCTTGCCATTATCCAATGATGGGTCACCCAAATCTTGTTAGGCATGTTTCCTTTTGAGTTTGTACTTCTCAAATGAGAGTTTGTACAGGAAACGGTAGCCTTCATTACAAAAATTGCTCAACTAAAGGATGAGAAGAATCAACTAAGGATAGACATCTACATTTAAAAAAGAGAAATGAATAGAGTTGTTAAAAAAGAAGATTATATCCAAAAAGATCTTAAGGATCTAAGAAAAGATTATGTGGCACTTTGGAAAGGGAATAAGTACCAAGGCATTGTTAAGTCACCAACCCAATGGAAAGCCAAGCTTATCACCCTCAAAGACGAGTTGAAACATTAGAAAGAGAAGGCTACATTAAATAGAGAAAAGCACTTTAGAGCTCATGCCATCATGTTAACCCATCAAAAGAGGAATGAGTGTATAAAAGCTCCAGTACGTTACTCAAAGGCAGGTAAGGTCAAGAATAAAACTCTAACACTCAAGCTTTAAGACCTGGAACGTTCCTTCCAAACCTTATCAAGACCATATCGATGAGCTAATGAGAGCCTTAGAGTAACAAAAACAAGAATGGCAACATAATTTTCAACAGTCAACCAAGCATGACTAAATCATTAAGAGCTTGAACACCATCTCGCCATGCAAATTTAGGTAGCCCAAACAGAGGCGAATGACATGGTTGAGCTAGCCTAATCTTTGAGATTATATGTCATACCAATCAGAGACCATGAAGAATAGTTGCTAAATTTCTTTAAACATGTGTTTAACCAATGTAACTATGTCAGATACTTTCATATGTATTCAATTGTAATCAAACTATGCTTATGCTTTAGCAAAAATGCTATTAATGAAGCTATCCTACAAGCCAATTCTCTCTGATGGATTTACACAACTAACTTAATTATTTTATTGCTTTATTCATTTAACCATGTCAATAATCACATTCTTTGTCATTGACTCCATGTTCATTATCATCTCATCATCGATCATCAATAAACACATTATAAAGTCTAATATGGGAATTGTAATAAAAGTGCATGGGATTCTGAAATCAGACAGGGAACACGGAATGGATCATTTCACATTGATATAATACTCTTCATTACAAAGAAATCATGGAGAACAATCAATCACATATTAAAAGATTTAAGCAAATGTACAAAGAGTTCTAAGATCAAATGCTCCATTGGCAAGATGAGATGCAAGCTTAGATTATAAAACTCATAGAGATATTGATTGCCTCCATGAAAAATAAAAGGCAAGCTATTCCTATGGACATGGCAGAAAAACTAGCTAACTTTGAGAACAACCCCACTGGTAGTGTTAAAGCTACCCAAGAAGAGGCTTACCATGGACATCAGCCTAATGCAGCGTCAGCACTATTGGTACCACCAATAATATACATAGATCGTATAGTGGCGAATTAGTTCATCCCCCAGTTTTAAAGGGTAAGTATAATACTCTCTACCTAATCCTATAGGCCTAATCATGATGAGCAAAAAAAAGGTAAATGAACTAAAATCTGCAATGTTCACAACACGAGCAAATATTAGCTTCTAGCAAGATGCCTCAAAGCCATCAAGGAAAGTGATAAATTCAGAGCTATTCATATGGAATCTCAATCTTTAGTGTCCAACTTATCATTCCTCCAAAGTTTAATGCATTAGAATTTGATAAATTCAATGGATCCATGGTCCTGCTATGCACATCCGAATGTACCATAAGAAAATGGTCGAATACAAGAAAGATGAGAAGCTTCTCATAACTATTTTCAAGATATCTTGACCAATGCAGTCGCTTAATGGTAAATCAAGCTTGACAGTGTCAGCTTAACTAGGCCTTTGATAGATTCTCCTTCATGAACTTAGAAGAGAAACCTACTAAAAGTTTTAAAGAGTATGCCTAGCGTTAGAGAGAAGAGGCGATATTAGTTCAAACCCCTTTGATTGAAAAAGAAATGACCATGACATTCATCAATACCCTATGCAACCTTTAGTATGATAAATTTGCAAAGAGCAACATTAAAAAATTTGTGACCTAATTTTGTCCACTGAAATAATCGACGCCCAATCAAAAATGAAAAAATGTCATAGGGTAAATCATCCAGATTGGGCAAGAATTTTGCTACTAATAGAAAGAAGGAAAGTGAGGCAAATGCCATAAGCTATGCCAATTTATCCTAGGTAAATCAATAGTAGGTATCGGGGTATACTCTACTCAAATCTGAGCATGATTCTTAATTCTCCTTAATTGGTCTATGTTGTAACCTACAATCCATCTTTTGCCATCCCACCAAATCCTCCACAAAATAATTAACCTCTGTTATCCAAAATGTCAACAGCTCTATCAACAATGCTCAAAATAATTAAGGGGTAAACCCTCAAAGATAATAGATTGACCCTATTCATATGACCTACATATAGCTTTATCAAATATTATTTCAATGACACTTAGTCACTCTGTTTATGTTCCAGAGAAAAACCCCCAAATGATTGATGGTGTGATGCCAACGCCCATTATGACTACCATGCTAAGGCATTAGGGCATGATAGTAAAAATTGCATGTGTTTTAAGCAAAGGGTATAGAGCCTCATCGACTCAAAGGTCTTGTTATTTGAGACAAACCAAAGACCAAATATCATAGCAAATCCCTTACCTAATCATGCTAAACTGGCTATGAATGCGATCAATGTTGAAGATAATTGTGAAGTCAAGAAAAGCATAAAAGAAGTCAAAACACTAATGAGTCTAGTTTGGTAAATTCTAGTACAAGCAGAAATAATCAATAGGGTTGAAAAGTAAGAATAGACATTTTGCAATGGTTTAAAAGATGATGAATGAAGGTAGAATCAAGTTCTATAATAAGAAGTAAGCATCTCCCAGCAAGTCGGTGAATGTGGTCAGAGAAAGAATGATACAACTTTTATACAAAAAAGGCCACCCTTTTGTTATTTATAGTGAAAAATCAAACTTCGGTACAAGCCCTTTGGTGCTTATGTTGAAAATAATCCTAGAGGCCCCCATTCCCTTCCTTTATAAGAGTGACAAGGTTGTCCCTTAGAAGTTTGTAAGTCAAGCTATGGTGATCAAGGAGCTCATTTAGTTAACTATAGATTTATCATGAATCAATCATTTAATTCATAGTAGTAGATGGTAAGCTCACCTAACTTAGGAGAGCAAGAAAAGTAAGGCCATCTGATAGCTAATATACCTCAAGTTAAGATGAAGGACTTTGAATCTAGAAAAATCAAAGAGATAGTTGACCAAAAAAAAAGCTACTGAATTCTTGACATTCATTAAGTATAGCGAGTACAATATTATCGACCACCTGAACAAGCAACTGGCTAAAATTTTTGTGCTATTATACTTCTTAATTTAGAGTTTCATTGAAATGTTTCACTTAAAGTGTAGAATAAGGCGTATATACCATCGAACATTTCAGTAGACCACCAGTTGCCAAATTGTTAAATTTATTTATTAAATTTAAAATTTTCACAATATGATGAGTGTCATACTCACAAAAGCTTCCCTGGTAAAATTTATTCTGGATTTTAGGTTTCATCTTTGTTATTTTTATAAACTAATATTTTAAGTAATATTTTGAATTCAATTTATTTTCATAATATTTTAAGTAATATTTTGAATTCAATTTATTTTCATAAAATTAAATGTATTTTCAAAATTTTTTAGTTTCAAAATATGAACTTTTTCTTATTTATAAAATTTTTCAGAGTTTAGAACTCTAAAATTTTCCCATATTTTAATAAAATATCTTGAATATGGCTTTTTGAAATTCAGCATATAAGAATAACACGTATTTCCCTAGAATTGAGTACTTTATGATTATTGGGATACTTCTATGTCAAATATGCATAATAGGGATAGGTTTATCTTTTTCTAAAGTTATCAAGTCCTTTAAGTTTAATGCCATACTTTAATGTCAAAGGTAGACCTTAAGGACATTTTAGTAATAGATATTAAAACCAAGTCCTATGTGATCACTTGGATACTTATATGTCAAAGGTGTGCAGTAGGAATAGGTCTGTTTATTTATGATATCATCGAGTCCATTTGGTTACCGATTATATTTTCATGTTAAAGGTAGACTTTAGGGACACTCTAGTAATATATCTTAGAATCGAGTCTTTTAGATTCTAGGATATTTTCATGTTGAAGGTAGACTTTAGGGATGCTTTAGTAATATATCTTAGAACTGAGGTTTTTAGGGTCACTAGGATACTTCCATGTCAAAGGTGTACTTTAAAGGACATTTTGGTCTCTTTGACCACATCTAGGTCTTTAATCCTAGTTTTATACTTTTTATCAAAATTGGGTCTTAGGATAATTTTATTATGTCTCATAAAACTGAAAGTTTTAAATTTAAGGCAATGCCTCTGAGTTAAAGTAATACGTGAAATTTCTCCTAATATATAGAAGGGTTTTCATGGATTATTTTAATAATGAGATATCCTTTTAAAAGTGAGAATAAGATTTCTTGAATTTCATGAAAACAAAACCTTAGGTATTCATCTAGCCCTTTAAGGGGTGCAAATGATATTTTGATTTTTAAAACCCTTTGTATTCCTTTGGCTTTTTGATGGGTTGTGAAAGATAATGATAAAACCTTTTGTGTCCCTTAGTCCTTCGATGGGGTACTGAAGATATTTTAATTTTTAAAAAAATTGAAAACTCAATTTTCTCATATGAAATAATAAATTTGTTTCATAAAATATTATTTTGATATATGAGAATTATAATTAAATAGCAGATATTGAAACCAAACAAGAATCAAAATTTAGGTTAACATATACTTTATAAGTTACCAATTACCGAGCATCATGAGAAGGATCGATCTTTATTCATGATTGTAATCATCTCTCAAACCTTTTCATGTTGGTTTTGTAACCCTTAAGATACAAACTCTGATAGGTGACTAATCTTACATAGCCTAAATAGATTGGTGGCGACTCTAAGAAAAATGGTCATTTTGTAATGACTTTTTAGTGTTAAGTCAAGTGAGTGATTCATCTCGATAACTCAATCCCCCTAAAAAAGAGAAAAATAATAATGATATGGCCCTTGAAACAAAAAAAATGACATATATATATATAGGAGCAAGAGGTACACCTGCTTTTAAGTCTAGCTGGTCAAGATTCATATCCCAGTGACGTTGCAACAAATATGACATGAATACACAAATTGCCAGGTCTAAGAAAATTTAGAATTTCCCTCAATACTTCATTTGAATTTGTTTTACCTCTTAACCTGACTAATGATAATGAGTTGTTAAGCTAGAGTTTTAATTTATTTATAAGTATCTTTCGATGAGTCTTATAAATTATTTCTCTTAACAAATACACCATATACTTATGCAAATTGAACTAAAGAGAAAGTCATTAAGCTTAGAGTCTAAATTGATTATACATGATGAACACATATATTTCTATCTAACATGCAGATCAATATCATAATAAATGAATATTGTCATTACATGTCGAACACAAATCAAACACATTGAACATGGATGAGTAAATTTTTTTATTTTGTTGTATTTTTTATCGGCACGAGATTTAAATGTCAAAAGGAATTGCTTATCTAACTTAACCCTAATGGGGCATTTGGTTGGGATAATATTTCATTATCAAGGGTAATATAATATTCCCTTATTACATTACCATGTTTGTTTCATAAACATTCCCCAAGCTCAATAATGTGTTACTACCTATAGTATCAAAATTTTTTAATATAAAAGGTAATGTCATAACCACATTTTTTGAGGTTATGTAAAATTCTACCCTGAATGTAAAATTTATGAAATTTTTACCCCTTATATTATAACTATTTTAACCTTAACCTAAGATACCATTACATTTTGACTACTTGGGTTTCTTTTTGCTTAATCTATCAACTATTGTCTTTCCCTACCTTTCAATTGACACTTCATCCTTTAGGTATGGCATTCTAAACTTATATATTATTTATTACATGTTAAGAGTTCTATTAAGATGATTTGTTATGTTTTTAAAATTAAGGTTTACGGTTTGAATTTGAGTCTTTAAGGGTTTAGGTTTTTCCTATCATAAGTTATGAATTTTGGTTATTTTTAGGGTTTGATTTTTGGTTTTAAAATTTTAATTTGTGTTTCTTTTTATGGTTCTATGTTTTACTTGGTTTTGTGATTTTTTATTTTATTTAGGGTGCAAAAATCTTTCTGGAGAATTATGGAATAAAATGATTTATGTTTATTTTTTTATCCATAGCTATTGAATTTGATTCATATAAATTTGATCATATATTTATCTATTGGTGATTGCTTTGATGCTAGGATTAGGATGATTAATAGTCTCCATTATTTGTAGGCTTTTAGTTTTAATCCTGTTAAACTTATTTACTAAAAAAGAGATCTGAAAAAATTTTTCTTCGCCAAAGAAGGTGAAATACTGCTTCCATTTTAAATGATTGAATATTTCATATTATTTAGTTAATTATTATGAATTTGTAAAAATATATAATTATAACCTTTTTTATTAGTGGGTTATTCCACATTTGTATACATGTGAGAGCTCTTAATTACTCACAAAGCATCAAAAAAATTTAATAGGGTGTGCTTTAAACTATAAGTATTTAACTTATTTTGAAATCTAGTGCCATGCTTGATAAGTTCTTTACTACTATAATTTGTCTAGAAATTAACCATTATTCTGAGATTGATAAGGCAGGAATCTACTTTTATGTTACCATTTTCTTTTCAAGGCCCATATGCTTTAATCAATTCCTCCCATTTTAATCAAACATATATTTGATTGTTTTCTATATTCAAAAATAGCTATGCACAAATAGATTAGTTAACTTCATAGTTAGCAAACCATGAAAATCAAAGCATTTGATTTCTGTAGTAGCATTGATCACTTTGTTACTTACATTTTAATTCCTGTCAAATCATGACCTTAATCCCTTTACTTTAGCGAATTTAGATTTTATTTCCAATGCTATAATTTGTCAAAATTGACTCCTTTTGCTTATTAAAATGTGATAATTTAGTCAAATTGTTAGCATTATGAAGTTGAAGCTATTAACTGCATAACGTGGTTTTTTTAAATGATGTGGCATTTTTTAATTTCCATCTTTCTTTTTCTAAATTTCAAGGAGGGTTGTATGTTAAAACACAAAATAAAAATGTTTTATTATATTATTATTTATTTTCACTTTCACTTTTATAACATTAAAAAAATAAAAACCCAATTTATAAAAAATGCATGAAACCCCAATTCATGGGAAACAAACCAGTTTTAATTTGCTTTGGAAATCGATTGGTTTAGGCAGCATCGTAATTGGTTTTAAGTTGCATATGGTTTAGAGAATATAATTTTAAAGATGTAAGGGAAGAAATTGCTTAGAAATTTGCTTAGAGTGCAAGTATTTTAAAGGGAAGGAATTGATTTCTTAAATATGAATAAGGCAACTTTGAAAACATTTAAGGATCCAAAGTAAGTTTTTTAATTATTATTTTCATGCATTTTTTTGAAAATGGGTATGTTTAGTAAATTTTCTATATAGAATAGGAATTCCTAATATTGAATGATTTATGCATATTTATTTTGTTTAAAACATGGGTCAGTTTTGGAATAAACTGAATGATTTAGGAATTTGAGTTAATACTCCATGAAAATAGACAAGTGAAGAAGGGAATGTATGGTTTTGTTGATGCTTTTGTGTATATATGGTAATGAAACAATTTTTTATTTGCTGATGATTTTGTACAGAGCGTGCAAACTTCATAGATAAATATGGAAGCAAATCATGTATATTGTTATTATAGATTTAAAGCTCCTTTAGTTTCTTCAACAAGTGATAAGAACCTTGGTAGACAATTCATTGGTTGTAGCAATTATCAGTATAATAAGTTAAATATGGTTTCACGGTATTTAAAGTTATTGCTAAAATTTGAAAAACTTTCAATACTATGATAGGCTTTGTTATGTTTTGTTGGGCATATTCTTGTTTTATGCTAAATTTTTTCTTTAGTATGATGGCCCAGTTAATGAATGTGCAAAAGCAATTATCATTAAGTTAAGAATTGTCAATGGAGGCTTAAAAGAAAAGATAATTACATTGATGGAAGATAATAGAAAATTGACAAGAATGATACTTCAACTACAAAGTGAAAATAAATGTCAAAGAAAGATGTCTTATAAAGATTTATGTGATGAAATTTCTATATTAAAAAGTGAGATTAAGGTGGTACAAGAAAAAACTTTGCAATGTATGAAGGATGTGAGAAATTAATTTCAATCAAAAAAGCTATACTTATTTGGTTTCGTAATGACTTGGTTTTTATTATTGTATTTGGCAGTAGGTTAAAACAATAATGATTCTAGGAAGGGTGAATTATTAGGTCTCCTTTATTAGGTATTGAGAGCCCTTAAATTTGTTTTAGAAAATATATCGTTGTATATAATGCTTAATGATTAGTGTTATGATACATTGTTTAATGTTATTAAATTCTTAACGGTTAATGTTATGATACTTTGTTTAATGTTATAAAATGCTTAATGTTAAGAGCAATATGACACTTAGACCTTGTTATGTGATATTGAAAACAAGTACTTCTATGCAAAAAATCACATTTTTCTATCAGAACAAGTGCTTGGACCTAGTTTATGTGATATTGATCACATTGTATGGCAGATAAATTCTACAAAGACAAAATTGGTATTGACAGCCAAAAAAAGGACATTTTTCAGCAACAAAAAAAAGTTAGTGATAGCTACCTATCCAACAATTTTATATCACATAAATTCAATAGCAAAATATTTCATTCATGTTGTCAATGCATAATGTTGTTCTGTCAAAATATTGATCATTTTCATAAATGGAAAACATTGTTATACCAAAACATTGTTAATATTCCAAAAAATTTATCACGTTTTCTACCATAAACAACTTGTTAGTTTCCTTGAATAAAGCTGTCTATTAGATGTTGCACAAAAAAGTTTCCTTGTACACAACAATCTAATAGTTTTTCCTTATACAAAATATGGCCTGTTACTTCAGATTTTTTTCTTCTATTTTTTTTTATGTTGTTAAAACATTTTCCTGTGTTAAGATTGTAGCAAATAATCATGTGAATGCCCTAGAGTTTTGTTTTTATGTTGCAGCAAGTTTTTTCTTCCTTTTAGCCTGAATGGAAAAAGGAGGAAAAAAATTCATTAGATAGTTTTGTAAGTAGTTATTTGAGAATATTGGCAAAATTATTGAAATTACCAATAATTTATTTGAGGTTATGAATAAAAAAGAACCATTGATTCCCTTGCCAATAATGAGACCACCAATGGTACCAAACTAGTTGAAATAAACAAAGCATCCAAATATTAAACACAACCACTATGATTAATAATAGTGGAAATAATTGACATACTTACATTTGTTAAGAATGTCCTAAGGATGAAAGACATTTTTAGATGTATTTCTATAGTTTGAATTGATTATTATTTTATATATTTAAGGTTTCATTATATCATTGCTATTCCATCCTCATTTGGATTTACATGCGAAAATAAATGTAAGTAGATATAGCTCATTGACTACTTGTGCTTATACTATTAGAGTGTTGAATATAATGGACTTTATATGAGGGAAAGGAAGGCAACATTCTAAGGTTAGTAGCCTAAATTGATGTTCGTAATCTATGGGGTTAATGTGAGCAATTAACCTAACTTGTCTACTATGTTGTTTAAATCCAATTAGGGAGATGGTTTATCTTGGCCATCTAGAGTAGGTTGACTTCTAAGTAGAAACATAGATATATTGCCTAAAGGTGGTGATATATTAGACTGGACCAAAGTGCAATTAATCCATTAATGAGTCTGCCTATTTAGATTAATTCACTTTTGACGTTCATTGTGCAATTAACTTAATCCTGAGTCAATAATTGACTCAGTGTGTATAACTTGTATACTTTGATGTTCCAAAGGCTAAAACATCTTGAACTAATAAGCTACTAGACTGGTTCGTACGCTATATGACTTATAATTGATAAGAGCTTTGCTTATGGATATGGAATCATAGCTCTTATAAATAATTAAGTTATTCCCTTAAGAGGCATTATACAAGATAGCGAAAATGGAAGAGGCTTCAACCATTTGTTCATCAAATGATAAATTGTTCAGATGCAGGGAACAATCATTTTGATTTAGAAAGTATAGTTGAACTTTAAGATAAGATCGTCAAGATTATTGGAGCTTGATTATATATGTCCAATTGGTCCCTCCACTAGCTCAATATAATTCCTTAATAGAGGGTTATTATCAAAAAACCTAAAGTCAGATGATTTTCAATTTGGTGAAGTGGTGCGTTGGATACACTTTTTTTTAAGGGAAAAGGTGTTTATTTTAGTAAATAAAAAGAAGACAATTTTTTATGTTATTTATTTAGAATATATGTTTAATTCGATTAAATATTTATCTAGACAAGAATTGGTAATTTAAATTAATCATGTTTATCTTATGATAAATATAAGAATTAATTTAAATTAAAAAGATATGGGAAATTAAATATTTATATAATAAATTTAGTATCTATTAAGTTTTGTTTAAATATTTATTTATAAATTAAATGTGAATAATATTCTAAATAAATTAAAAATTATTTTATTTATTTATTTTAATTTACGATTAAAGTAATTGTTTTACTAAAGTTAATTTTATTTTGATAATTAGTACATAATTATTCTATTCGAATAAAATTGCCATGATTTTATTTCAAATTAGAATTGGATTTATGAAAATTATCAGGCTAAATAAAATTAATAGTTTAATCATAATTGACTAGTATTAAGAATTAACAAGCTAAATTCCATAAAATAAATTTGGGCTAATATATATACATTTGGGTTTGGCTGAAGATATGGTGGACTCCTATATTAGGGTTAGTGCCACATATTAAGGTTTTACGGAGGTAGTAAAATAATTAATTTAATTAAAAATTAAAATTAAGGCTACCTTGTTACCTGATATAAATAAGAGGCATATGTTTTGGGTTTTAGGTTAGATCATTTGACCACCGTTAGTGTTTCTAATAATAACATCTCATGATTTTTAACCTATTTGCACAAAGGTGGTCTCATATGAAACTGGAGTAGATCAAGATAAATAGTGCCTATACACTTTACCATCCAAGAATTAGGGAATAATGGATAAGGCTAATTGGTTGAAGCTTTCATGCAGATTTAGGAATTCTGGATAGCATATTCAGATCTGCAACTTAAGTAATTGATTATGGTGGTTTTATTATCTATAACAACATGATTTAAAATGATCTGATTTTAAAAAAATTTAAAACTTTGTTGCGTAAACTATTATGTTATTCTCACAACATTTAGTATGGATATGGCAGTATCAACATGTTGATTTGCTACATCTTTCTTTCTTTTAGTCGAAATGGGAGCAATTTTTTTAGTAACCTACAAAGCAAAAAAAAATGAAAATCAATATGACAGTAATTTTTACTAACTAATTGAATGGTTTGTAGTAAGTTTTGTTTAAGTTCTTACCAATACAAATCTCCTCAGGCATCCAAGTTTTAATGCAAATTTTAATCAATATATAACTTTATTAGTTTTATTTATTTTTAAAATTATATATTTAAAAATTCTATTAAATAAAAATATCCACACGTATTGGCATATGATAAGAAATTGTAGTAATATATAAGTATGTGTAAAAAAAGCTAATTATCTGTATTCAATACTAGAGGGCAGAAGGAAAATTGCAAATGAACATCCTTCAAATTCAGAAGTGTAAAGAGGCAGCCTATATATATCTATTTGAGAAACCAAGTCATGGTTTTGAGAAAACACAAAATCCATTTCCTTTTACATTTTTTCCCCAATTAAGATTTAGATTGCACATTCAATTTTGGTCAATTTCAAATAAAGCATGCTGCTATGTGAAAAAAATGCCTGTTATTTTTGCCATTTTCTAATTAAGTTTATTCAATCAGTCAAATTAAAATCAAGAACATCATTGTTGCTATCTTACAATATCCATGTTGGAGGAACGTGTTAGTTTCCTCCCATGAAATGTTCAAAGAAACTTGATGACTATATATATTTTATGAATATTCAGTCACCTTCTATAAAGATGCCTATAAAAAAAATAATACCAATCTACCAACATTGAGCATAGTTGGGAAAGATTAAAAAAATATTCATTTTTTTAAGTGTCCATTTCGTCAGACTTTTCATAATTTTAAAGCTATAAATAGATGCTAGCAACATGTACATTTATGATGCAAACATAGTAGCTTTGTTGGGATTTTTTTCTTTAATCTTAATTTTAAAAATTTACTTTTATTTAAAAAAGTACTTTATCAATAAATCATATTATAATTAGAAATAAGTAATTGTTTTTAATATTATAATTCAAACTAGCTTGTGACTTATAGTACGCACATGATAGTTTTTTCTATGTAAATATTTATGAACACATAAAAATTATGCACACATATTTAAAATCTCCAGATGAATACCATACCAAAAACAAAAACATAAAAAGGGGTACATAGTATTGAAATTATAAAATAAAAAATCCATGATAAAAGCATAACAATTTACATAGAGCAAAAATCTTTCAATTTATGCCATCTTTCTTTCAGCCATATGTTTATATCAATTAATAAAAAGATGTTATTTTTATCTAAAAAACTATTAAATTATATGTTAAATTTCTAAAATAAAAATTAATGGCATACTCTTTTCAGTAATCATTTCATTAATTGGCTTCTAGTAGTATTCTTTCTTAAGTTGAAGTGTGAGTCACACAAAGCAAAACTCAACATCAATATGAAACTGAATTTATAATTTGGATTTTTTGGTCCCACTGGGATACATCTATATTGGGATGTCTTTTTATGCCAAGATGAATTCTTTGAATTTTAACTAATAAGCATTCATAATAAGCGTTTCAAATGATTATAAGCTATAGAAATCGTTGTCCCCCATAGGTTGATTTGATATTATAAAATGTTTGTGTATGTCCTTAGCCTTAACGTTCAAGTCATTCACTATTTTTTTATTATGTATAATTAGTCATTTATATGAATTTATTTTTTAAAAATAATTTTAAATCTGACTAAGGCATATTAAAAATAATATGTTATCGTCAACTTTATAGAATTAGGCTAGAGGTTTGATTACGTGTAGGGAAGGAACAACATTTTGTAATAAATTTAATAAAATACTAAAACAAGTTCAGACATACTTCTAGTCATTACTGATCAAGAAAAACCACATTGCTCGAAGCAAGGAAACACTTTAGTATATGTCTTCTTGTATATTTCTTTCTGTTAATTACACAAGCAATTTATATAGACTAAACTAGACTTGGGCCTGCACTCGATAGCAAATTGGAGTTGTATCCTACTATCATAAAGTTTGTATTCTAATTAGTTGTAGTATTTAATTACCTTTAACTCTTCTAGACACCTAATTTTGTCCAAGCCCTTTTCAAATAAACTATGCCCAATCGAAGACTTTTAGATGAAATACACCCATATCTCATTTCGGACCAAATTCTAACATCTTAGGACTTAATTAAAAGGTGATAAAATAAAATAATAAAACTAAAAAGGTGATTTGGTTTAGACACCTAATTTTGTTCAGGTCCCTTTTTTTATTTAATAATCATGAATATCCGAGATTGAGGACTTAAAGACAACCTTTATTAGGAATGATCATTTTCAGATGAATCAGACATTCTCAAAACCTTTTTATTCATAGTTAAATGGCCACAAGTTCATGTGATAAAAAAGAATCACTCTTTGATATCTAATTTCGAAAATAATAGGACGAATATTTAAGAGAAAAATCATTTTTTTATCTTTTCTAGTCAAAATTTTGAGAATTTGTTTATGCGAACAATATCGTGGTTAAATTTCTCATTTTTAGAGAATTTTTCATTAAACTTGAAAGTTGACATTCGTATAATTATACTGATAGCTGTATGGTATTTATGCCGATATGTACTCTAAAAAATCAAAAATATTCAAGGAAAAATTCATATTGGCATTTTATACTATAAGGAGTCAGGTTGTCCATTTTTGTGACTAATTTTGAATTTTTTATAGTATTGTGAGTTTTATACTTGTAAAATTTTCTTGATAAAATTATTTCGGGTTCTAGATTCTCATCTATGTCATTTTGTAAATTAGTATTTTGGATAATAGGTTTTATTTAATTCACTTTTATATAAATTTTAATGCATTTTTTAAAATTTTCGCAGTTCTAAAAACAAGCTTTCCTTTATTTGTAAAATTTTTTAAAAATTTGCATTTAATTACCATTAAATCATTTTTTTTCAAAATTCATTTTATTTTAAAAGTTTAAGATTCTCTTCCCATTTTTAAATACGGAGTTTTCTACATCGTAAATTTTTTAGTAGATTTTTTTAGTTTATAATTTTTAAAATTCTTAAAATATTACTATTTAATTCATAGTAAATAAGTTTAGGAAAATTCCTTTTATTTTTATCAGTTTTGCATTTTTCCTTTAAAATTCTTTTGTTTTTGAAATACGAAGTTTTTTTACTTTGTAATTTTTTTTGAAAGATCTTTCTTAGCTTGTAATTTTTATAAATTCTTTAAATATTATTATTTAATCCATATTAAATAAGTTTTGAAAATTTTAATTTATTTTATAAGTTTTAGAATTTTTTTTGTTATTGAGATACGGGGTTTTCTACCCAAAATTTTTTTTGTAGGATTTTTTTGAGTTTATAATTTTTAAAATTCTTCAAATATTATTTTTTTAATTCATATTAAATCAATTTTTCAAAATTCATTTTATTTTATGAGTTTTGCATTTTCTTCCAGAATTTCTTTCGTTTTTTAAAATATGAAGTTTTCTACTCCATAAAATTTTTGGGAGCATTTTTCTCGGTTTATAATTCTTAAAATTCTTAAAATATTATTATTTAATTTATATTAAATCAGCTTTGAAAAAATCAATTTATTTTATGAGTTTTAGACTTTCTCTTGTTACCAAAATATAGAGTTTCTACTCTGTAAATTTCTTTAATAGAATTTTTTGGAGTTCAAAATTTTTAAAATTCTTTAAATATTATTTTTTTAATCCCCATTAAACCAGTTTGTAAAAATTTAATTTATTTTATGAGTTTTACTTTTTTTTGTATATAACAATTTTTTCCAATAAAGGTTTTTCTCATAAAATTTTACGAGTTTGCTATTTTTAATATTTTGTCCTGTACATAAAAAATCATTTTTATCATTAGATTAAATTAAATTGATCATATGAAATTTTGCTGTAAATACATAGTTTTTAATTTTTACAATTTAGTTCTTATAGTTAATTTTTACGGTATAATTTTATATATTATATACAAATATCACTGAAAATATATATAGAAATCAATAATATCATGCATGACATCACAAGGAGACAAGAGTTATAAATTTAAATCCAATCCATTTGTCAAAAATCAAATTATATCTCAAACAAATCAAACAAAAAAATAAAGAAATTATGACATGTAATAAATGAAAGACAATTCTTATGGATTTTGGATGGAACCTCATGGCAAAAGGGAATCAAAAACCACCATTCCCGCTGTCCACCACCTAAGAAAAAATAAAAGACAAATATTCCCTCAAACAAAAGGCTTTCCATATTCAAAATTTAACCATTTTTCATAGAAATTTTCAAGAAATTTTAAGTTTAAAAGCTTTTCAAGGTAATTTCATCTAAAAATTTTGCAATTTTTGCTTACATCCATCATTTTTTTCCTTAGTATGAGTCAAAATCATGTTAAGCTCATGGATTTTATCCATGTTGAAAGGCTAACATGTTGACAATGATTAATTTCCTAAATATTTGTTGATATATTTAATTTTTTTGAAATATTGTTGTTTTTGATGAGATATTAATTTTGTTGAATGTATATGTTTATTTTTATATTGTTATCCTCAATATTTTCATGTTAATATGTTGATCTACATATTTGTATATTCATTTTTTTGTCATTTTATTTTTGTATTTAAACTTGATGATATTTATTCATGTTTATTTTCATGATTTTGTGTTACAAAACATTGATGCATATTTATTTCTTACCTTAGCCAAATTTGATATGAATTGGTAATGGCAATTTTGTGCTTATTGTTGTCTTGATTTCATGTTTTACAGCTTATTTTGTAAATAATATAAATTTTAGGGATTAAATCATAAAATATGTAAACTTTTTTTTACCATTTTTGGTTGGTCAAGAGCTTCATAGGCTGTTAGAAAACTGATTTTTTGTGTTTTGGAACTTGTTTTAGGTGATTTTAACATTTTAAGGGCCATTTTGCAATTTAAAAAAATTTAAAGGCTAAAATGCAAAATATGCAAAAATCATGTTTTATGGCCAAAAGTGCTTGGCTGAACCTTGATGTAGATTTTTTTCATGATTTTTGGCTAAATTCTTGGCTGGTTTGATGATTTTTTCTGATGATTTTTTTCATGTAGGGGCCAAAATGCAATTTTGTAAAGTTTAGGGACTAGTTTGCAAAAATAGAAAATTTTTATTTATGGTCAAAAGTGCTTGATTAAACCTTCATAGGAATGTTTTGCATGATTTACATGCTGATTTTTTCATGATTAGTCATATTTTGTGATAATTTATTATGTTTTTTTATGTAGGGGCTAAAATATAATTTTACAAAGTTTAAGGGTTATTTTGTAAATTTTAGAGAAAATTTTTTTAAAGCCAAGGTGTTTGGCCAAATCGTTGTTGGTATTTTGTTGTATTTTTCATATATATTTGCATGTGATTTTTATGATATTTTTAGGTTATTTTATTGTGTAAGCTTTAAAATGAAAATTTTGTAATGCTTAAGGACTAACAGTAAATTTTTATATTTAGAGGGCAAAATGGATATTTTTCCAGTTTTAAGGACTTCTATTATTTCTATGGCCTTCCTAGGGATATAGAAATTTTTGAAACTTTTCGTATTTGCTTAGTTTTTTAAAGGATACGAAATATAACTTTTTAAAAATTTAGGGGCTTGATTGTAAATTTTGCATTTTAAGTCAAACTTAAAATTATAGCTTTTTCATTGAGACTAAATTCATTTACTTTTCATCATTCAGTGTTCATTATGGTATTGAGATACTTTCACGTCGAAGGTTTACCCTAGAGGCATTCTTTAAAGTTAAGTCCTAGATAGTAACCAAGATGCTTTTATGCCAAAGGTGCATTTTTAGGATGGTTCATCCAGTTCTCATCATTTTAGCGCTCGTTAGGGTTACCGGGATATTTTTACGTCAAAGGTATACCCTAAGAGCATTTTGGTAATTTTCTTCATTAGGTTGCTTTTATGCCAAAGGTGAATTTTTTGGATTATTTTAGCCTTCATAAATCATTTTAAGGTCCATTAGGGTTAGTAGGATACTTTCATGTCGAAGGTATACCCCAAGGGTATTTTCGTGAATTTTCTCATCGAGATGCTTTTACGTTAATGGTGAATGTTTAGGATTCATTTAGCTTTCTAAGGTCATTTTAGTGTTCATTTGGGGCACGGATACTTTCATATCGAAAGTATACCCAAGGGTATTTTTGTAATTTTTTCATCGAGATGCTTCTATGTCAAAGATGAATGTTTAGGGTTCATTTAGCCTTCTAAAGTCATTTTCGAGTCGTTTAGGGTTACTGGGACACTTTCACATCGAAGGTACACTTAAGGGCATTTTGGTAATTTTTTCAAGCTAAGTATTAGGTAGCATTGGGATGTTTTTATGCCAAAGATGTACATTTAGGATAGGTTCATCTTTTTATGATCATTTTTGAGTCTTTTAGGGTTACCGGGATACTTTCACATTGAAGGTACACCTTAGGGGCATTTTGGTAATTTCTCTCGAGTCAAGTCTTAGGTAGTCATCGAGATGCTTTTATGCCAAAGATATACATTTAGGATAGGTTTACCTTTTTATAATCCTTTACATGTCTGTTAGGGTTATTAGGATACTTTCATGTCAAAAGTATACTCTAAAGGCATTTTGATAATTTTGTGTTAGAACCAAGTCCTATGTGATTACTAAGATATTTTCATGTCAAAAGTACACATTAAGAATAGGTCCATCATATTAGGTCATTTATAGGTCATAGAATCTGTATTTTTAATAATAAATTATTTTTATAAATAAGGCAATATCTCGTAATTAAATTAATACGTAGGATTCCTACTCGAATATGTGAGGAATTTTATGGATTATTTTAATAGCAAGATACCTTTTTCAAATAGGAAGTTGGGATTTTTCAATTAAAAAAAAAAAAAAACAAAACCTTTCATATTTCGCATGGTTCTCCAGTAGGATGAGATAAAGAATTCGTGTCCACTTGCTTCCCCAAGAAGTTACGAATAATTTTGTGATTTCAAAATGTAATAAAACCTGACTTTCCTTGAAATAATAAATTTGTTTAATAAAATATTACGAGAATTATAATTAAATATCGAATATTGAAACCAAATAAAAATCAAATTTATATTAACACATGATTAATAAGGTACCAATTACTGGGTATCTCGAGAAGATCGATCCTTACTTGTGATTGTAATCGACTCCCAAACCCTTTCAAGAAATCTCTATTATGAGCGTAGACCTTGTAGTTTGTTTTTATGGGTTTCATAATCCTTAAAATATAAACTTTGGTAGGTGTCCAATCTCACCTGACCAAAACAGATTGGTGACGACTCCAAAAAAATGGTCGTTTTGTAATGACTTTTCAGAGAAGTTGGGTGAGCAATTCATCTAGACAACTGAGTCCCTAGGTACAAAAAATAAAGTATAATAATCATGATATAGGCCCCTATAAATAAAAGGAAATAATTATATATAGATATTTATATAGAAATAATGGATAGATTCGCCATTTTAAGTCAGGCTGGTCAGGATTCATGTTAGGGCCACGTCGTGATAGCTTGGTGACTCCACTATGGTAGCTAGAAAGTTAGGCCTAAAATTAATTACGTGCTAACTAACTTTTGATTAATTTGGTTTCAACCAATATGTAACTATAATTCCTAATATTTTTAAAATAATTTTTTATTGTATTTTTCACTAATCCTTTTGTTTTCTTTGCTGCATTATTTTTTAGGGGAATTTAGGATAGGGTTTTTACTATTTCTGAAAGTGTTAAGTCATAAAGGGTAAGTTGCTCCCTCGTACACACTGTCCAGATGCATATGCATTAGATTCTCCTCCACATATATGGAAGGGGCATACATGCCTCATAGTTTAGGAAGAGATGAAGTAACTCTGCCTTCTGAGGTGTTAGCCTTTGTTTGAGCCAGTGAAAAGCCTACCAGGTGTAAATTCCTACACTTGCTCGAGGTGTTAGCCTTGTTATAGGCATGGAAGATACTCTCACTTGAATTGAACCCTTTTTGACATAAACTCATGATGGGTAAGGATTAGGGTATCTTGTTAGTTCTTTCTAGACTCAGGGAACAATTCAAGAACCTATTTAGATGTCTAACCCAAACCTCATGTAATGAGCTACAAGAGACTCATCTAATTAGAGCCATACTTGGTTTTAAAGGATACCAAATTAGGTACACATGGGGGAATGCTTCTAACCCTTTACTGTTATGATTTGATTTTCTTCATGTTATTAATTGTATGTTCTTTTATTATGATATATGTTACTTTTATTACTTTGTTATATTACGAAAGACTTTTTTTTTTGGCATCACACTTATATATATCCCATGGAAACTTGTAAATTCATGCATACAAAGTTCACATTCTTATATGTTCATGCATTCATAATTTCCATAATGTATTAATTTGTTTCATTTATTATATTTCAAGAATCAAGAGATGGGTGATAATTCAAAGGCAAAGGTCAATACGTTCATTTTATTTAGAAGGAGTTCGGCCATAAAGTGCATGGAATGGAAAATCCTCTCAATAGACTAATTAAATGGTTAAGGGTTTACATGAAAGAAAGAAGATCACATATTGGAAGTATTATCACACAGGGGGAATTAAATGATTTTGAAGATAATTTGTTTGGGGCTACTTTTCGAATTTTGTAAATATAAGGGTTAAAAATGATTGAAAAAAATGAATTATTATGGTTTGCAAAAATCCTTTAGAAACACTAACACAGTTAGGAAAATGTAGTGCTTGCAAGATCAATTCTTTTTGTTACTTTGCTTTTGAATCTTGTAAATATGGCTATGTACACCCACAATCAATGGATAAGTGGAGAATTTTGGTTCATAAAAAATGCTATTGAATCATGGCTCGAATTCCTCATATTCCTGCCTCTATAATAATCTTCATGTCTGATTCTTTGTTAATTCTTTGACATCCAATCTATTTCATTAGATGCTCCTCCCTTTACTCAATTATTTATTTACTCATTCATTCATACATTTGTTTATTTATTATCTCATTCATTTATATAATTTTTCCATTCATTTACAATTATACTAAGATGCTGATAAAGATTAATGTTGTTAAGATACATAAATATTCACGCAAATTGATTTAAGATTTTTTTATATATCTTAAGACAAAATAACATGAATCATTAAATGGAAGATAGACAATAAAACTAGTTTCCCACTAGCCAAAAGGTATTACCAATACTTGTGTCATGGGTCCAAGGAAGTGCAAGCTGAAAGGCAACCACTCTATGGTGTTCAATATATGGAAGCTAGTCCTATAAAACACATCCATGCTGACCAAGGGGCAACAAGTAACATATGTGGGATGAGAAAGTAATTATATCATAGTTGGCATGACCATAAGAAGTTGAGGAAACAAGGAAATCCATTAGGATAGTGTCCTCGACCCTAGCCTTTCATTTTCAATGACCTTAATAGAATCAGATGATTTCTGAAATTCCAAACAAAACCTAGAAAACTCCTTACCCACGGTGTTATAATTCGAGCATCAGGGTGCAACACCTTTTGTCTAAGGATTTTATCAACTAATGCATGTTGTTAAATGTGAAGATAATTTGGAGTATCTACATGTTTGGTAGGAGATCACAAGCTACTGTAAATTCCAACTTGGATTACTTGGAATTCTTTGCTATGCAATGAGCTTTTGGATTCATCTTCTTTACTAAGGAATTTAGTAAAGAGTCATATAATGGTTGTCCTCATGACATGATTATGATAAACGAAAATAGTGATGCATCTTATGGAATTCTCGATTTTGAGGACTTATAGTTTGATGCAGCTCTTAATGTTCCATTAGCTTACCTATAGTTCAGACATAGAGGATGCCAATTCAATGAAATTCTAGGAATGGGTGGATGACTATTAAGGCTAATTAGTCTGAGGGTCATCAAACTTTTGGTAGTAAGCCAATCAGGGGCAATTTCTATCTCGACTTTAAAATTTTGTACATTTTTTATGAAATGAATTTTGATTTGTAAATAGTATGCATACTTCACTAACCATGAATTTTGTTCATAATGATTTCCAATATTTAGGATAATGAGAACATTTTGGAAAATTTTTCTTTGGTAGGTGATCACCATTAGTTTGAGCTATTTAAGAAAGGTCATTCACTTCTACATATATAATTCTCCTAAAAATTCAGCTATAGACCTATCATTACTAAGACTTTCCACACCCAAATTTTCTTTTCTATGGATTCCTTGAAGGTAGAACAAATAGGTTATGCTCCTAAAAGATTCAGATATCGATAGTTTGACATGTGTTAAAATAATGATAGTATTTTGAGATTTCCCTTATTTTGATAATCTTTTGCCATAATTTTCATGACACTCTTCCAAATCCTCAATTCAGGAAGAATGAGAATGAACATAAGCCAAAATCTCCTTTTCTTTTTTGACAAAACCTTTTCAAACCAATTTTTGATACATAAGATATGAGATCCGAGATCTTTTCCAAGCCAACCTACTTTTTTTTCTTAGAGGCTCTACTTGTTGATGGTGGCTATGAAACAAATCATATTGAAGGGCATATCTTAAGCCTTTATTGAATGTAGCATCATGCTATTGAAGTATTCAAAATGATTTTGAAAAAAATGGCCTTCTTTCTCTATCTTTTCTTGAAAATAGAAAATTATTCCCTTTGATGTCCCTTTTGAGCCTGATTGTTTATTTTATTTCTCTAAACCTTAATCAAGGATCACCCTTCACACTTGGGGGCAAGTGAAGCAAAGCTTCAAGATTAGAAGGGGCAAATTTCAATATACAGTTACAAAAAGAACAAATCACATGTCATAAGTAAATTTTGAAGAAAGAAGAAAGTTTGAATTTTGAGTTCAAATATTTCAAGTGAAGAATAAAGAAAATTTCAAGTTCTTTCCAAATAAAGAATGATGAAAGTTTTGAAGAAAGAAAAAGAGAAAAAACAAAGAAAAATGAAGAAAACAAAAGTTACTGAAGAGAAAAAATCAACTTTTTTTGAAGAGAATTGATCCTTGATTCAATTACCCTTAAACACTTTATTTGGGCCTATTTATCCTTTTCTTTCGAAACCCTGAACCATGGCCTACATTACATACCTAACAAAGTCCATTTTGATCAGACATAGCTATTTGGGCTGTCTGGCTGTTCTTAGGAAACTATTTAAAATTTTATTTTTTGAATGATTTTTTAGTCTTTAATAATATGATGGGGCAAGCTTAAAGGCCTTGGAATTGCTTCTAAATCAACAAAGATGGCCACCAATGGCAAAGAACCTTTCATGCTAATTTAAAAATGATCATAAAACCATGAAAAGTTCATGACTTCAACAAAAAGTTGAGTCAAACATATAAACACTGATTCCTTTCAAAATGAACTTTTAAAACTTTTATACCCAAACATATAAATTGATGCTTACCAAAAGCCTTTCACATAAATCCTTTGAGACTTCGTGTACTAGCATTAGTTTAATGCCTATTGCGCTATTGTGTTTGAAGATTAAAAGGATGTTATAACTTGATTGTTTGCCTGTTAAGGAATTTTCTTGAAAGGAACATTCATCTGAATTTAGTCTTAATAAACCTATACCTTTTTGTATCAATTTCTTTAAGACAAATTTTGCTAGTGCCACACTATTTGTCCTTTTAAATTCATTTCTTCATCTCATTCAAAAATGTCCCAAATAGTGATCATCAATCACAAGAAAGTTTAAACATCATGATGAAGATAGCATATTCATTATCCTTGATATTGGTAAATCCATGATCAATAGTTTTGAAATTTTCATAGATTTTGATCAAGTAAACTTTTGCCTCAGGTTAATGAGAAAGTGATCTCATATTTTAAATCTTGGAATTTTGATAAATCATGATATTTTTCATAATTTCAATAGAAGTTTGTAAACATGCCTCAAGAAAATATTCATCTAATTGATAAGGTTATATTATTGAGTTGATAAACATTAATATGATATTTGGTGACCTTTCAGGAAAAATTGAATAATTCTTAGATCTTTAAATAAAGATTAGAAGAAGGATTTCATGGGACAAACATGTGATAACCAAGTAATAATTTAAACCTTCAACTCCAAGTATGGGACGAAGCCTTCAACTTCAAGTTCAGCCACAGGCTCTTTTTGACAAAAGAGGAGAAATATCCACAACATCTTATGAAAACACCTTCAAATTGAGGTTCATGCTGACTCTCTTAGCTAAAAAAATGCAAAATTGTTTACAACATTTTCTGAAAATGCCTTCAATTCCAAGTAAAAACACGCTTTCAAAAGAGAAAGATATCCCTCAAAATAGATTCAAAAATGCCCTTAATATAGTCAAGTCATCATATGCACTATGCATGCATTTGCATCTAATAATTTACAGGAAAGGTAAGCGTGATGTAGAAGGAAAGCAACAATCATGCTTATTGCCTCAAAATTGAAAGGTAAGTCCCTTATCTTTACAAATTGACCAATCATCAAATGCTATCCTAAACCCCTTTCATTTATTGACTTGTTGGCTTTGTCCCAGTCAACCTTTTATCTTTGTTGACTTATCGGCTTTGTCCTAGTTAACCTTTTTATCCATGTTGACTTGTCAGCTTTATCCTAGTCAACCTTTTTATCCTTGTTGACTAGTTGCTTTGTATCAGTCAACTTTTTCTCTCTGTTGACCTATCGGCTTTGTCTCAGTCAATCTTTTTCTTTCTGTTGACTTATCGGCTTTATCCTGGCCAACTTTTTCTCACTATTGACTTGTTGGCTTTTCTTCAATCAATTTTTTCTCCCTACTAACTTATCGACTTTGTCCTAGTTAAAGTTTTTCTCTTTGTTGACTTATCAACTTTGTCCCAATTAACTCTTTTGTCCTTGTTGACTTGTCGATTTTGTCCCATTCAACCCTGTTTATCCCTATTGACTTATCTGCTCTATCTTTGTTAGCCTTTTCTCCCTGTTGATTTGTCAGCTTTGTCCCAATCACCTTTTCTCCCTACTGACTTGTTTATCTTGATCAACCTTTTCTCCCTATGGATTTGTTGACCTTATCTCAATCAACCTTTCTCTCCCTATTGACTTGTCAGCTTTGTCCCAGTCAACCCTTTTACCTTTATTGACTTGTCAACTTTATCTCGATCAACCTTTTCTCTCTATTGACTTGTCGGCTTTATCTCGGTCAACCTTTTCTCCCTGTTGATTTGTCTTTGTCCTGAGCAACCCTTTTATCCCTATTGACTTGTCCGCTTCATCCTAATCAACCTTGTTTATCCTAATTAAATTGTCAACTCTATCTCGATCAACCTTTTCTCTCTGTTGACTTGTTAACTTTGTCTCGGTCAACTTTTTATCCCTATTGTCTTGTTGACTTTATCCTAGTCAACCTTTTTATCCTTATTGACTTATCGGCTTTATCCCAGTCAACCCAGTTTATCCCTATTAACTTGTCAGCTTTGTCTCGTTAACCCTGTTCATCCTTGTTGACTTGTCAGCTTTGTTTCATCAACCTTTTATCCTTATTGACTTATCGGCTTTTTCCCAGTCAACACTTTTTGTCCTTATTGACTTGTCAGCTCTGTCCTGATCAACCTTTTATCCTTGTTGACTTGTCGGCCAGTCAACCCTTTTATCTATTGACTTGTTGATTTTGTCCAGATCAACTTCTTATCTTTGTTGACTTATCAGTTTTATC
>JBBYHK010000022.1:5204058-5241842 GCA_038382065.1 Adansonia grandidieri
AGTCAACCCTTTTATCTATTGACTTGTTGATTTTGTCCAGATCAACTTCTTATCTTTGTTGACTTATCAGTTTTATCTCGATCAACTTATTATCCTTGTTGACTTATCAGTTTTGTCCCGTTAACCCCTTTTAACTTAGGTTTTACCCTAGTCATCATTTTAATTCAAGGTTTTGCTTTTTTGCTGATTAGCTTTTATGTTAATTATTAGTTTTGATTATTTTTCACACATCTTAATGACCCGAGTGAAATAATGTCGATTTGGTCTTTGCCTTGTTCCTAATTCTTAGCAACGGTTAAAGAGGGGCAGCTGTAGACACCTAATTTCATCCAGGTCCCCTTTTTTTTTTTTTAATAATCCTGAATATCCAAGATTAAGGACTTAACGGCAACCCATATTAGGAATGATCTTTCTCAGATGAATTAGACATTCTCAAAACCTTTTTATTCATACTTAAATGGCGCAAGTTCATGTGATAAAAAAGAATCACACTTTGATATCCAATTTTGGATATAATAGGATGAATATTTAAGCAAAAAATCATTTTTTTATCTTTTTTGGTCAAAATTCTAAGAATTTGTTTTTGCGAACAATATCGTAGTTAAATTTTTCATTTTTAGAGAATTTTTCATTAAACTTGAAAGTTGACCTTCGTATAATTATATCGATAGTTGTATGGTATTTATGCCGATATGTACTCTAAAAAATCAGAAATATTCAAGGAAAAATTCATATTGGCATTTTATACCATAAGGAGTCAGGTGGTACATTTTTGTGACTAATTTTGAATTTTTCATAGTATTGTGAGTTTTATACTTGTAAAATTTTCTTGATAAAATTATTATTTCTCATCTATACCATTTTGTAAATTAGTATTTCGGATAATAGGTTTTATTTAATTCATTTTTATATAATTTTTAATGGATTCTTTAAAATTTTTTCCGTTCTGAAAATAAGATTTCATTTATCTGTAAAATTTTATGATGGAATTTTCTCAAGTTTTTAACTTCAAAATTCTTTAAAAATTTGCATTTAATTACCATTAAATCAGTTTTTTCAAAATTCATTTTATTTTAAGGTTTTACATTTTCTTCCCATTTCCAAAATACGAATTTTCTACACCGTAAATTTTTTTTTGAATAGATTTTTCTTAGTTTATAATTTTTAAAATTCTTAAAATATTATTATTTAATTCATATTATATCAGTTTCGAAAAATTCCTTTAAGTTTTATTAGTTTTGCATTTTTCCTTTAAAATTCTTCTATTTTTTGCTTCGTAATTTTTTGCTTCGTAATTTTTTTGGGAAGATCTTTCTTAGTTTGTAATTTTTAGAAATTCTTTAAATAATATTATTTAATCCATATTAAATAAGTTTTGAAAATTTTAATTTATTTTATTAGTTTTAGAATTTTTTTTTTGTTATCTAGATATGGAGTTTTCTACCCGTAAATTTTTTGTAGGATTTTTCTGAGTTTATAAATTTTAAAATTCTTCAAATATTAATTTTTTTCAATTCATATTAAATCAGTTTTTTAAAAATTGTTTTATTTTATGAGTTTTGCATTTTCTTCCATAATTTCTTTCGTTTCTAAAAATAGGAAGTTTTCTACTCCGTAAAATTTTTTAGAGCAGTTTTCTCAATTTATAATTTTTAAAATTCTTAAAATATTATTATTTAATTTATATTAAATCAGTTTTGAAAAATTTAATTTATTTTATGAGTTTTAAAATTTTTCCTGCTACTAAAATACAGAGTTTCTACTTCGTAAATTTCTTTAATAGGATTTTTCAGAGTTCATAATTTTTAAAATTCTTTAAATATTATTTTTTTAATCTCAATTAAATCAGTTTGTAAAAATTTAATTTATTTTATGTGTTTTACATTTTTTATATAATAATTTTTCTCGGTAAAGGTTTTTCTCATAAAATTTTACGAGTTTGCTATTTTTAATATTTTGTCTTGTACATAAAAAATGATTTTTATCATTAGATTAAATTAAATTGATCGTATGAGATTTTGTTGTAAATACATAGTTTTAAACTTTTACAATTTAGTTCTTATAATTAATTTTTGTGGTATAATTTTACATATCATATATAAATATCACTTAAAATATCTATACAAATCAATGATGTAATGCATGACATCACAAGGAGACAAGAGTTATAAATTCAAATGCAATCAAGTCATCAAAAATGAAATCATATCTCAAATAAATCAAATAAAAAATAAGAAAATAAAGAAATTATGGCATGTAATAAATGAAAAACAATTCTTATGGATTTTGGATGGAACCTCATGGCAAAAGGGATTAAAAAACACCATTCTTGCCATCCACCACCTAAGAAAAAATAAAAGACAAATATTCTCTCAAACAAAAGGCTTTCCATATTCAAAATTTAACCATTTTTCATAGAAATTTTCAAGAAAATTTAAGTTTAAAAGCTTTTCAAGGTAATTTCATCTAGAAATTTTGCAATTTTTTCTTACATCTATCATTTTTTTCTTTAATATGAGTCAAAATCATGTTAAGCTCATGGATTTTATCCATGCTGAAAAGCTAACACGTTGACAATGATCAATTTCCTATATATTTGTTGATATATTAATTTTTTTTTAAAATATTGTTGTTTTTGATGAGATATTAATTTTGTTGAATGTATATGTTTATGGTTATATTGTTATCCTTGATATGTTCATGTTAATATGTTGATCTACATATTTATATATTCATTTTTTTGTCATTTTATTTTTGTATTTAAACTTGATGATATTTATTCATGTTTATTTTCACAATTTTGTGTTGCAAAACATTGATGCATATTTCTTTCTTACCTTGGCCGAATTTGATATGAATTGCTAATGATGATTTTATGCTTATTGCTGTCTTGATTTCATGTTTTTTAGCCTATGTTGTAAATAATAGAAATTTTAAGGATTAAATCATAAAATACGTAAATTTTTTTGCCATTTTTGATTTGTTCAAGAGCTTCATAGGCTGTTAGAAAACTGATTTTGTGTGTTTTGGAACATGTTTTAGGTGATTTTAACTTTTTAGGGGCCTTTTTGTAATTTTAGAAAATTTAAAGGCTAAAATGCAAAATATGCAAAAATCGTGTTTTATGGCCAAAAATGCTTGGCCGAACCTTTATGTAGATTTTTTTTTCATGATTTTTGGGTTAATTCTTGACTGGTTTGATGATTTTTTGTGATGATTTTTTCATGTTGGGGTTAAAATGCAATTTTGTAAAGTTTAGGGACTAGTTTGCAAAAATAAAAACTTTTATTTATGGTCAAAAGTGTTTGATCAAACCTTCATAGGAATGTTTTGCATGATTTACATTCTGATTTTTTCATGATTAGTCATATTTTGTGATGATTTATTATGTTTCTTTATGTAAAGGTCAAAATGTAATTTTACAAAATTTAGTGGTTATTTTGTAAATTGTAGAGAAATTTTTTTTAAAGCCAAGGTATTTGGTTGAATCTTTGTTGGTTTTTTATGGTATTTTTCATTTATGTTTGCATGTGATTTTTATGATTTTTTTCGGTTATTTTATTATGTAGGCACTAAAATGAAAATTTTATAACACTTAGGGACTAAATAGTAAATTTTTATATTTAGGAGGCAAAATGGATATTTTACCAGTTTTTAAGATTTCTATAATTTCTATGGCCTTCCGTAGGGATATAGAAAATTTCAAAACTTTTCGTATTTGCTCAGTTTTTTGAAGGATACGAAATGTAATTTTTTAAAAATTTAGGGGCTTGATTGTAAATTTTGCATTTTAAGTCAAACTTAAAATTTTAGCTTGTCCATTTAGACTAAATTCATCTACTTTTCATCATTTTAGTGTCCATTAGGGTACCGAGATACTTTCACGTTGAAGGTATACCCTATGGGCATTTTGATAATTGTTCTAAAATCGAGTCCTAGGTAGTATCCAGGATGCTTTTATGCCAAAGGTGCATATTTGGGATAAGTTCATCTAGTTCTCATCATTTTAACGCTCATTAGGGTTACTGTGATACCTTCACGTCAAAGGTATACTTTAAAGGTATTTTGGTAATTTTTTTCATCACTTGCTTTAATGCCCAAGGTGAATTTTTAGGATTAGTTTAGCCTCCTTAAGGTCCATTAGGGTTATTATGATACTTTCATATCGAACGTATACATCAGGGGCATTTTTGTAATTTTTCTCATCGGGATGTTTTTATGCCAAAGGTGAATGCTTAGGATTCATTTTCATTTTCGAGTCCTTTCGGGTTACTGAGATACTTGCACGTCAAAGGTACACCCCAGCGATATTTTGGTAATTTCTTTTGAGTTGAGTGCTAGGTAGTCTTTCAGATGCTTTAATGTCAAAGATGTACATTTAGGATAGGTTCATCTTTCTATGGTCATTTTTTAGTCTTTTAGGTTGCCGGGATACTTTCACGTCAAAGGTACACCTCAGGGGTATTTTGGTAATTTTTCTCAAATTGAGTCCTAGGTAGTCATCGGGATGCTTTTATGCCAAAGATGTACATTTAGGATAGGTTCACCTTTTTATAATCCTTTACATGTCCTTTAGGGTTATCAAGATACTTTTATATCGAAGGTATACTCTAAGGCATTTTGGTAATTTTGCATTAGAACCAAGTACTATGTGATTACTAAGATACTTTCATGTCAAAAGTACACATTAAGAATAGGTCCATCATATTAGGTCATTTCTAGGTCATAGAGTACGTATTTTTAGTAATAAAATTATTTTTATAAATAAGGCAATGTCTCGTAATTAAATTAATACGTAGGATTCTTACTAGAATATGTGAGGAATTTTATAGATTATTTTAATAGCGAGATACCTTTTCAAATAGGAAGTTGGGATTTTTTTTATTTAAGAAAATAAAATCTTTTGTATTTCACATGGTTCTTCAACGGGATACGATAGAGAATTCGTGTCCACTTAGTTCTCTGGAAAGGTACAAACAATTTTATGATTTTAAAATGTAATAAAACCTGACTTTCCTCTAAATAATAAATTTGTTTAATAAAATATTATGGGAATTATAATTAAATATCGAATATTGAAACTGAATAAAAATCAAATTTATTTTAACACATGATTAATAAGGTACTGATTGCTGGGCATCACGAGAAGGTTGACCTTTGTGATTGTTATCGACTTACAGACCCTTTCAAGCAATCTCTACTATAAACACAGACCTCAGAGTTTGTTTTTATGGGTTTCGTAATCCTTAAAATATAAGCTCCGGTAGGTGTCCAATCTTACCTGGCCAAAACAGATTGGTGGCGACTCCAAAATAAATGGTCATTTCATAATGACAATTAGGAGAAGTCGGGTGAGCGATTCATCTCGACAACTCAGTCCCCAGGTATGAAAAGTAAAGTATAATAATCATGATATAGGCCCTTAGAAATAAAAGGAAATAATTATATATAGATATTTATATAGAAACAAGGGATACATTCGCCATTTTAAGTCAGGTTGGTTAGGATTCATGTCATGGCCACGTCGCGATAGCTGGTTCTCAGCAGAAAAAACTAGAAAAGAAAAAAATAGAGAAAGAGAGAAAAACAAAGGAAGAAGATAAAGTTCTTCAAGTTTAATTCAAAGTGGTCTTTCTATTTGTTTTTTACTTTGTTTTTGATTGTTTTTCTCTTCATCTTATGTGAGCTTGAGGATCCTAAGCCTTACTTAGGTGATGATTTAAGCCATAAGTATAAAACCATGTTTTTAGCCATGTCTTGAGCTACGATCTTTAAATATTTTCTTTTAGTTTTTTTGCTGATTTTGTTAAAAGTTTCTAAAAAATCATGTTTCCTTCAAGAAATTTTTTTTTCCAAATTTTTGATGCCAAGTTTTTAGTTTTCTATGTGATTTTCTTCAAGTTTTCTTCATGGTGTGGCTTCATTCTAGCTCTTCATGCTACTTATATGTTATTCATAGATGATACTTGCATTTTATGTTCTTTTCCATGCATTATTGTTATCATTCCCATTTTCATGCATTTTTCCATGAAAATACCATGATTACAGCAACATCACCATACATGTTAATGTACTTATGTATGTTCATGTGGATGGGCTATTTCATGTTTAAAATTTTATATGATAGGCATTCCATGATAGTTTCATATGTTGTTATCTTGATGCACATATCCATGCATTTTCTAAGAAATTATTATGATTATGGCAACCTTACCATGCATGTTAGTGTACTTATATATGTTTATGTTAATAGGCCATTTTATGTTTAATATCATGTACGAAATATATGTGATGATATTTTCATGCATTATGATAATGATTCATGTCCATGCATTCTCTATGAGAATATTGTGATTATGACTATGTCACCATGCATAATGATAAATCTATTTATATTCATGCCATACTTGTGCATTTATTGAGAAAAATGTTTATGGGTGAATTTAGAGTAGAAGCTTAAAAAGACCATTTATGCATTCTAATGTATTTTTAAGGTTATTCTAGTAATTTTTCATGTTTTAGGGCTATTTATGCAACCTCATGCATTTTAAGACCATTTTAGTAATTTATTATGATTTAAGGGTTATTATGTAATTTCATATATTTTAGCACCATTTTAGTTATTTGCCATGTTTTAGGACTATTTATGTAATCTCATGCATTTTTGGGCCATTTTAGTATTTTTTTTTCATGATTTAAGGGTTATTTTATAATTTCATGCATGTTTGCAACATTCTAGTAATTTGCCAATTTATGTAATTTCATGCATGTTAGGATCATTTTAGTAATTTTTCATTATTTAGGGGTTATTATGTAATTTTATGCATTTTAACACCATTTTGGTCATTTTTTATGATTTAGGGGTTATTATGTAATTTCATGCATTTTTACATCATTTTAGTCATTTCCATGATTTAGGACCATAATGCAATTTCATGCATTTTAAGGGCATTTTGCTAATTTATCATGTTCTTTGGAGTTTTATGTTATTCCATACATTTTAATGTCATTTAGATCATCTTCCATGATCTAGGGACTTAAATATAATTTTGTGAATTTTGATGTCATATAGGTCATTTTCGATGATTTGGGAGTTACTATGCAAAGTTTCATACATTTAAATTAGTTTTTTATAATTTAGTGACCTTCCATAATGTCCATGCATGCTACGTCCACTTAGATTAGTTTCCATAATCAAAAGATCTATTTGCAATTTTATATGCGTACTTTAGAGTCATTTTCATGATATTAAGTTTTTGATTTATTATGTTTGTACATTAATTATAATATTTTTTAAAAATCTAAGGCAACATTTCTGAGTTAAAATAATCCATAGCTGTGCTTTCAGTATATGAAAGTCACCTCATCAATTATTTTATAAAATGGAATAACTTCTTTAACAAGTAAATTGAAAATTTCAATTTTATTAAAAAATAAAATTTTCCTATTAATCCAGGTTTTCTGGAAGAGTGAGAAAAACATTTTATTTTCAAAAAATATAAAAATTCAATTTACTTAAGACAAGAAAAATAATATCAATATTAAATAATTTCAAAAATTAGGGAATTGTAATTAGATATAAAAAAAGTTAAAACCAATCATAATCAAAACTCTAGTAAACATGAAATTAAGAGGTACTGATTTTTTAGTGTCATGAGAGGGATCAATCTTTACTCTTGATCGTAACCGACTCTCGAACCCTTTCACGTGAACTCTAGTCTAATGTAACCTTAGAGCTTATTTCTAAGGGGTTTTGTAACCTTTAAAATATGAGCCTCGGTACGCACCAATCTCACCTAGCCAAGATAGATTAGTGGTGACTCCGAGTTATTTGGTTGTTTCATAATGATCATTCAAGGTTAAATTGGCCATGCAACACAATTAAGTCCCATCCCAATACAAGAAAATAAAATTTATTTGTTTAAGTTTGGCACGTCAAAAATGCATTTGGCATGTTCCAATAGCTTGGATACTCCATTTGGGACATTTAAAGAGTCAAGCCTAAAATTAATTATGTGTTATCTAATGTCTTGATTGATTGGTTTTAATTGATATTTGATTATGGTTCCCTTGACTTTCGTAGGTAATAATTCATGCATTGTTATTAATGTCATTAGATTCAATTCTTGTTGTTTATTTTCGTATCATAATATTTAGTTGTTATCTGAGCATTTTTGCATATAAGTAGTAGAATGGGCTATTAAAGGTTTGTTCATCCACCTACACACTGCACACAAGCATATGCATTAGATTCTCCTCTAACATATGAAAGGGGGCATAGGTGATCCAATATTTTGGAAGGGGTGAAGAAGCCTTACCTTCTAAGGTGTTAGCCTTCATATAGGCTAGTGAAAAACCCAATGGGTGTAAATTCCTATGCTTTCCAAGGTGTTAGCGTCACATGGGCTTACAAAATATTCCAATGTGAGTGGGAACCTTTCTAATTGAAACCTATGATGAGTAAGGATTAGGGTGCCTTGTTAGAAATTTTGGGACTCGGGGAATAGTTCATGAACCTATTTAGGTGGCAAACCTAACCCTCATGTCATGAACCGTAGTAGCAAACCTAGGAAAAGCCATGTCGGACCTTTGCTAGAATTTTCCCAAAACTAGGTACATAGGGGCACACTTTTTACCTTTTTCTCTTACTTTATGACTTGAACTTTTAAGATAGGTAATGGTGAATGTATATCGTTTTTGCCTTAATTTTTTTGTTAAGCCTAAAGATGTCATAATAAATTGATAAATTCTCTCGAGGCAAATTTTTGGCGAATATTATCTTATTCTTTACTATTGCAAGAATAAAATTTTCCATAATTGGAACGGGGAAAAAAGTTTTTTTTTAGTTTTTTCTTTCTTTAACAAAAATGAATTTTTGGGAGAAAAAAGAATGAAAAATGAAATAAAAAGTCAACAAATCAAAAATCAAGAAGGAGAAAAAATCAAAAATCGAAAAAGCAAACAAAATATTTTGGTTAAAGATTTTAAGGCACCCATATCTTATAAGAAGTAAAAGTAGCTCTAAGATCTCTTTTTCCTTAATCTTTTGCATTCATCGCATGACATTCATATCTTTTGCTTGTACTAATGAATTTCCTCCATGTATCGTTGCATTTCACATTTTTCATGCATTTTATTATCATTGAGCTCATGCATTCGTAAGTCATGAATCATTAAACTCTTTCGTTTATTACATGGAAAGGGCAAAAACATGGGAGACCAGTTAAAGGTAAGAATTGATACTTTAGAAAGCATCTAAGAAGAGTTTAGTCATAAAGTCTAGTGAATGAAAAACCAGCTCGATAGAATGGTAAAAATGGTCAAGGGCTTGCATGGGACAAGAAAAGAACTTTGCTTAGGAGCATCATCATCCTCGATGAATCTAGAAAATTAGAATCTAAGAGATCAATTGAAGAACAAATTAATGCATTAGAGGGAATAGTTGGAGGAATGGAACATGAGATCTAAAAGATAAAAGAATAACTATTTAACTTAACTATGATCATCAAAGATCTTCTAGGTGATCCCTAAAAGTCACTGTTGCCTTTGACCTAACCTTTGACATTTGAAGACTCAAAGATCAAGTCGAGTATATCAACAAGTGAAGATTTTGATCCTTGGTCTATTCATATGATCAAAGCAAAATTGCCTATTCACACTTGTGTAGATTTGGCTACCTTTCAAACCTTGTTGGTCTTTCTAATGCTACCTTGCAACTTTTTAGTGTCTATACTGAGAAAAGACCATGAAAGTATAAAAAAGTTCCAAATTTGATTCAATCCCACTGACCTATAGAAAACTATACTCTCTCCTATTCTAGAATCAGCTAATTGTTCCTGCGCATAGTCCTTCCTACACGCCTCCTTATCTTAAATAGTATAACATCAATGCCCATTGTGAGTACAAGTAGGATTATGGGGACATTCTCTAGAAAATTACAATGCATTCACAAGGAAAGTTTAAAACCTACTTGACGCAAGTATACTTTGATTCAAATCAAAGTCGAATGTTACTGTTAAACTTCCATCGCGTCATATTATGTGCAGCAGTCGTAAAGGGAATTTTGCACTTTGACCCATGGAAACTCCTAGCACAAGCTTTGGAATCAATATCCAAAACTTCAACTGCAAATTGATTAGGAAATTATCCCCTTGCTAAAGGGCTAAAATAGTTATAGAAGTGTTAGACTACCAAAGTGGTAGAATGTTCATAAACATAGCTTTCTACAATTACTTTATGGATTTTGTAGGTGTGAAACTAAAGAATGCTTGAAGTAGTAGAAAATATGGGGCAATGGAATCTTACAAAGATAGCTTTTTAGCTACTTTGTGAGGCTTTGTAAATATGGTTGTATGTCCTAGTAAGGAATAAATGAATTTCAAAGCTTTTTCGTTAATGATGGAGATTCCTCAAATTCTTGCCTCTATCTTGATCTTTCCATGCTTATACTCAATCAATTATCCACCATACCATGCATATCAGCAATGTTAATTCACTTTCCATTCGCTCATGCTTCATAACCATTAATGTTCTAGTAAAATTGACAGAAAAGAGTGTTGATCACGAGTTAATTCAGATTTCTTCTCTTTTCTTTTTAAGGTTGGACATAACTGAAAAGCTAAATGGAAAAAGATCAAACTACTCTGTCGAATTAGTGAGACCAAATCCAAAACCATATTGGAGGACAATTGAGCCAAACACCTCAAATTTAGAGAAATGGAGAAAAAAAGACTCTAGAAATTTATTGTGCACAAAGGCAAAATCCTAACTGAAGACATTCACTTCTAATTCAAGACTAAAGGGTAGTCTGCTCGAACCCCACCAGGATTTCCAAATTAAAATTGCCAATAGAATACGTATCAAAAACAACGTAGGACTTAGAGATGCCACAAAAGTTCAATCAATTAGAAAAGAGGATTTAAGCCATTAAAAGCGAGAAAGAATTCAAAGATATGAAAGAACTTTTGCTGGTTCAAAATGTGATCATTCTGTCGAAGTTTAAAACTCCACTATTTGAAAATTATGGTGGACTCTTATTCCTAAAAATGCATCTGATGATATATTATTGTAAAATGGCAGAGCATACTTGGAATCAGAAGTTGCTCATCCATAATTTTTCCTGAAAGCTTAATTGGAAAAGTGTTTAAGTAGTATTCCTGATTAGAAAAAGGCAATTTGTGTACATGGGAAAGCTTGGCTTAAGCATTTCTAGAGCAATACAAGCATATGTGTAGACATTTAGTTTTGTTCGAGCCCTTTCTTTAGTAATCCTAAAATATCCAAAATTGATAATTAGGTAATCATCCTGATAGGGGTCGACCACCTCTAGTGGATTAGGCATTTTCAAGACCTATTTCATCATGTCTAAATGACAGCTCATGCACATGATAGAAAAATCACCATTTTAAGGGTTGTAGAGCACAAATCTCAAATAAAAAAGACGAGCATCAAGGTAAAAAATTTAGTTTTTAAATTTATTTTTTTGAAATTTTGAAATTTGTTTCTTCACACAATGTTATAGTCAAAATTTTCATTTTTAGGAATTTACAAGATTTTTTTGGTTAAATTTTAGGAATTCACATTTGTTTATTTTTATTGATATTCGTATAATATTTATGCCAATACTCATCTTGAAAATAAAAAAAAGTTCAAGAAAAAACCGCTATTGGCATTTTATACCTTGACGTGTCAAATTGTTTATTTTTGTTTTTTTAATTTTGAATTTTTCATAGCACCATGAATGTTCTGCTTATGAAAATTTTTCAGAAAAAATTAGTTTCGGATTTCATATTTTCATCTTTATTCTTTCATAAATTAATATTTTGATTTCAATTCATCTTTATAAATATTTGAACATATTTTTAGAATTTTCTCGTCTCCAAAATATGAATATTTTATATGTAAAATTTTTCTATAAAATTTTTTAGAGTTTAAAGTTTTAAATATTTTCACATATTTCAATAAAACATCTTGGATGTAGCTTTTTGAAATTTCAATTCATATTTAATTAAAATGGTTTTTACAAGTTTAATTGTCTTTTCTTGAACATAAAATTTCTCAAAAATTCCTTTCTAAATTTTTATGTGGAAAATTTATTAAAATTTTTTAACGGGCCAAAATTTATTTTATCCATTTCATGAGCTTTAAAACCCAATAATTTTCCTAATACGCCTAATAAGCCCATTAACTTTCTAACAGGACCAATAAGCCCATTTTTATTTTATAACAAGCCCAACAAGCTTATTTTGATTAATTTTTTTTTTAGAATTTATTATTTGAAATTTTATTTCTTGTACACATAATTTTTAACTTGTCATTATAAAAGGCCATATTCTAGATGATGAAGTCATGCATGATGATTCTTGTAAAAGACAAGAATATTTATTTGGGCTTTATCAGAAAACCTAGAAAAATCTAAAAGTGGTGAAAAAAATCAAAAAAATGAAGAAAATGAAAAAGAAATGACAAGGCCATTCAACCAAGTGGGGATTTTATCTCATTGGCCAATCCTCACTCTTTGTAAAAAGGGAAGAATGCTTTTAGAAAAAAGGATTGCTTCCATAAGCAAAAATCACCAAAAAAGCATTGTTTTTTTTTTTCAAGTTTTTCAAGCTTTTTTTAAGGTAAATTCTCTTGTAAAACTTTTGATTTTTATTGATTTCATGCATATTTCATCCTTTTAGTGAGTTTTATGACTACTTGAGCTCATGGATATTGATCCATGTTGAAAAGGCAAGTATGAAAGCTATGATCAAAGTTTCTTGATTTTGTTGTTATATTTGATTTTTGTTAGCAATAAGTTAATTTTCATCAAGATAATTTATATTTGCTTGTAGAAATGATATTATGATATTATATATCTAATTTTGTGCTACTTTCCTTGGTATTTTCATGTTGATAGTTGATGAAATATGTTGATATGTTTATTATTTTTTATGATTTATTGTATATTTGAAACTAGGGCAGATATTTATGTTGATATTCATGAAAATAAATGAAGAAAACTTTGTTTTTGGTTGTGTTTGAGGGCTAGTCGAATATGATGATGGCCTATGATAGGATTTATGTATTGCTTTTATGATATTTTGGACTATTTTGTCATTTTTAAAACTTACAAGGGCTTAAAAATAACTTTTCCAAAATTTTTAAGGCCTTGGAAGGGTATTTCCATACTTGACCGAATTTATGAAAGGTGATTTGATGATGTTTTTGATTTTTTAGGTTATTTTGTAATTATGAAAAGTCTAGGGACTAAATTGCAAAAATTGTAAAACTTTTTCTAAAGCCATCCAAGTTTGGCCAAATGCTCCATAGACCTTGAAGGGCATTTTTTCTTGCATTCCATACATATTTAATCCATTAGAAGCCTTCTGGCAATTTACAAAAGTTTAGAGGCCTATTTGTAAAAATTAAAAAACATTGTTTGAATGCCAAAGGTGCTTAGCTGAATACTTTATGTGATTTTTAATGAATTTTTCATAATAATTTTGATGTGTTTAATGTTAGATATTGTAATTTATTTCATGTGGGGACTTATTTGCAAAAGTGAAAAAATTGTTCTAAGGCCATAGAAACTTGGCTAAATACTTCATATGATTTATGGTATGTTTTCCATGTTGATTTGGATGTATTTGATGTTTGATTTTGTAAGTTATTTCATTTAGGGACTATTTTGCAAAGTTAGAAAACTTTGGAGTCCATTAGGAAAGCCTTGCAATTGTAGTGTTAAAAAAGTCATTTCCCACACTATTACCCATCTAGGGTATTTTGGTCATTTAGGAACATTTCTAACATTTTTAACTATTTTGGGGCCAAAATGCAATTTTGAGAAGTTTAGGGGGTCTATTAGCAAATTTTTCATTTTAGGTCACCTTTGACATCCAAGTTACCTGTTTAGGGTAAAATTATCATTTCATGTCATTTTAAAGTCTTTTAGGAAAAGACTTATCAGGATACTTAATGTTAAAGGTACACCTTAAAGGTATTTTAGTAATATACTTTAAAATGAGTCTTTTAGGATCACCAGGGTACTTCAATGTCAAAGGTGCATAATAGGAATAGGTTCATCCTTTTATGAAATTATCGACTCCTTCAGGGTTATTGGATACTTCAACATTGAAAGTAAACCTTAGGGACATCTAGCAATTTGCATTAGAACCAAGTCCTATGTGCTCATTGGGATACTTTTATGTCAAAGGTGCACAATTGAAATAGGTTCGTTTTGTTCTAACAATGTTGAGTCCTTCTCGTTACTGGGATACTTTCATGTTGAAGGTATACTTTAGGGACATTTAGGTTAATTACATTAGAACCGAGTTTTTTAGAACCACCAGGATACTTCTAAGTCATAGGTGTACTTTATGGGTACTTAGGATAAGTTTTATAAGAAAATCAAAATTTTTTAAATAAAAGCAATGTCTTCAAATTAAAATAAAACGTGGAATGTCTTTCAAAATATTGAAGGGTTTTTGTTTATTATTTTAATAACTAGATATCTTTTTAAGAATGAGAAAAATCAAGATTTTATGAATTTTGAAAAAAATAAAGCCTTTCGTATTTCGCCAACCCTCAAATCAGGTGTAAAAGATATTTTGATATTTAAAACCTTTCATATTCCTTCAGCTCTCCAGTTGGGTATGACAAAGATAATGATAAAACCATTCATGTTCCTTATGTCCTCCAATAGGGTACAAAAGATATTTTAATTTTCAAAAGTATTGAAAACCCAATTTTCTCATACAGAATAACAAAATTATTTCATAAAAATTTTTATTGTGAACATTGGAAATTATAATTAAAAATTGAATATTGAAACCAAATAAAAATCGAATTTAAACTAGCACGTGATTAATAAGTTATTGATTACCGAGTGTCATAAGAGGGATCATTCCTTACTCGTGACTGTAATAGACTCTTGGACACTTTCGTTTGATCTCCAGTATTATCACAGGCCTTGAAGTTTATTTTTAAAGGTTTCATAACCCTCAAAATACAAACTTTGGTAGGTGATCAATCTCACCTAGCTTAAATAGATTGGTGGCGACTTAAAAAAATAGTCATATCATAATGACTATTTAGGGTTAAGTTGAGTGAGCAATCCATCTCAACAATTTGATCCCCAAAAATAAGGAAAAATATTAGTGATACGACCTCTAAAAATAAAAAAATAAGGATATATAGATATATATATATATAGGAATAAAGGGTACACCCATCTTTTAAGTTTAGTTAGTCAAGATTCATATCCTGACCATGTTATGACAACTTGGTGACTCCACTAGGGACAGGTTGAGAGATAGGCCTAAAATTAATCACGTGTTAACTAAATTTTGATTGATTCAGCCTAAACCAGTATTTAACTATAATTCTCAATATTTTTAAAATAAATTTTGATTATATTTTTTATTTATGTGGAAATTTTGCTATATGTTATTCATATTTTTTTACTAACCCCTTCGTTTCCTTTGTAACATTTAGGATATTGGTTTTTATTATTTTTGAAAGAGTTGTCATAAAATGTTTGTTCATTCACCTATGCACACTACACACATGCATACCATTAGATTTTCCTCAAAATATATAGAGGGGGCATAGGTTACCTAATATTTTAGGAAGAGGTCAAGTAGCTCTGCCTTTTGAGGTATTAGCCTCTATCAGGGCCAGTGAAAAACTTATGAGGGGTAAATTCCTATGCTTGCTTTGGGTTTTATCCTCATTACAGGCATGCAAGATACTCCCACTCGAATTAAACCCTTTCTAACATAAACCCATGATGGGTAAAGATTAGGTTACCTTGTTAGTTCTTTTTGGGCTTGAGGAGTAAATTGAGAACTTGTTTAGATATCTAACTCGAACCTCATGTAATAAACCATAGGGGCCTCAATTAGTTAGAGCCATGCTCTATTCTAGAGGCTACCAATTTAGGTACACACGAGGGAACATTTATTACCATTTTCCCTTTATTTTATGTTCTAAGCATGTAAATCAGCTGATGATAACCTAACATCACCATTTTCGGTAAGACACCTTAAAAAGTGCCATCATTATTTTAATTTAGATGTTAAGTACTGATGAACAAATATCGTAACTCAAAATACGATTACTTCTTTTTGTCTTATAAGCCAATGTGCAACCTTAACTACTTGGTCTAGATGTGTAGGTTAGGCAATGATGTTTGTACCTCATCGCCAGCAAAAAAGGCCTTTTTTTTCATCCTAATAGGTGTCGTATGTGAGACAATTTTTTTTCTTGCATAAATTCATAATTTCCTCTACCAACATTTTTTTTTCCTTTATTCATAGGGTGATGATGAATGAGCATTATGTTGCTCATAATAAGATTAATCTTTCTTCCTTAGGACATCATACATCTTAATTCCATTTTTAGGGCAGTCTTTTTTTATGATAGGCCTTTCATATATATTTATTTGTATCACTTTGTTATAAACTTTTCTTTGACATTAGATTAATTTCATCCTTGTAGGGCAAAATGAAAGTTTTCTCAGATTTAAGAGTTCTTTAAGAGAATTTTCTCTTTCTAATTAGAAATGTCGAGACAATTAAATGTCATTGACCATCGAAGATGAATTTTTAGCATGCCTAGAAAGGATGGAATCAAACCATTATGAAACACAAGAAAGATTGATGAAATATTAAGAGGAATTATAAGCAAAAATTTTTAACCAGTGGAAATAATTATCGTTAAAGGAAGAAATTTTGAACATTTGAATTTAATAGAGTGAAAGAGTTTAAAAATATAAATTCAGGAAATTAATGTAATAACCTTAATATTGTTGTCGTCTCATCCGAGTAAAAAGGCAACCACTAGTAGAAGTAATGACCATTAGCGACAAAATTTTGAAAATATAAATTCGAAAAATTAAAGAAATTACCCTAATACTACTGCCAACTCATTCGAAGTAGAAAACCAACCCTTATTTTGAAAACCTTTATCTCTGAAGTGACATCATTTTGTGAAACATGCATGTTAAATGTTTTAATAAGATAAAAATGTTTTCAAAAAGAAAATATTTTTGAAAACATGATGATGAAAAGTCTCGAGAATACTAATGATCAATCTTGAAAATAAGCTGTACCCTTGCATTCATTTCCTATGAATAAAATCATGATCATTTGAAAGGCCCAACACTTCATGGAAATAACTTTAAAGTTCCTAAACTATGATCCCCTAGGTAAAGAGCAAAACATAAGAGCCACTAGTATCACTTATGGGATTTACCAAAATCTTATGAGGAGGAAAACCATTTGGAATAAATTTAGGGACACTTAAAAATCTCGAACTACCTTAGGTTGTTAACTTTTAGTTGAAGAGACCAACTTTGAAAATGAAATCCATCCCATTTCTAACTTGACCTTTTGATCCTGAACCCTTCATGGCTAGTTTTGGTAACTGTTGAAGAGCTAATGGTTAAGAGAATTAAAAGAGCATCAAATTGGTCTAACTTTCAAAATATTTCATACTTTATACAACCTAATCTATTTGTGCCTAGGCAAATGGGGCCTGTATCCTATTCACCTTGAAATTTTTGGGTCAACCAAAATTTTTCAAGCTCTTCAACCTATCTTGAGGAAAACCCAAATTATGATTTAAGAAAATTTCTAACAAAAGATCATTAGTCTTTGAAAGACTTGAATATCTCATGTTTCTAACCTAGAGGTTTTAAATAAAATATATTTTTTAAAATTATTTTGAGAAACTTAAAACCTATCATAAAAAGAACCAAGGGTTTTTCATATTAAAGGGCTCAAATCAAAATAAGACTTTACCTATCGAAAGGAGAAAGTGAAATAAAAATTTGGTAATGAAAAAAGTCTTTGATGGTGATATCCAAAGCATTGAAAAGTTTTAATGTAAAAAAAAGAGTCTCCGATGGTGATACTCGAAGCACTTAAAAGTTTTTATCTCGAAAGTATCTTTGATGGTGATATTTGAAGCATTTAAAAGCTTTTATCTTAGAAAACTCTTTGATGGTGATATTCAAAGCATTTCAAAGTTTTTATCTTAAAAAAGTCTTTGATGGTGATATCCGAAGCCTTTTAAAGTTTTTATCTTGGAAAATGTCTTTGATGGTGATATTCGAAGCATTAAAAACTTTTTCAAAGTCTTTGATGGTGAAATTAAAAGGATTTCAAAAGTTTTTGGTTTCAAAACTAGTCTTCAGTGGTGAAATCTGAAGCATTTTAAAAGTTTTCAAAGTCTTGGATGGTGAAATTTAAAGCATAAATGTTTTGGTTTCAAAACAAGTCTTCAATGGTGAAATTCGATGCATTTTAAAAAGTTTTTAAAATTTTTGGTGTTTATCCAAGGCTTATGGTGATAGCAACTAAAATAATTTTTAAAGATTCTGATGTCATGTCCCAACATACTAGTGGTGGTTATTGAACTTGCGTTTTTTTTTTCAGGTTAAAACACATTTTTGATGAGAGAAAAAAGGCAAATCCCTTTAGAAGATTCCTTAGAAGGAAAAGTGAAGTACAAGCTCTTAGAGATGTCAACCTAGTGAAATTCCAAAATTTGGTAAATGCTCATCAAGGAGAATTGGCCTAAGGGTCATTAACCTTATTGTAGTAAGCAAATCATGGGTAGTTTTCATCGTAACTTTAAAATTTTATATCTTTTTTTTATAAACTAATTTTGAAATAAATTTTGATTTATAAATAGTATGCATTTTGCCAAAGACCATGAATTTTGTTAATAATGATTTCTAGTATCTAGGATAATTACAACATTTTGAAAAAATTTTCTTTGATAGATGATCATCATTAGGTTGAATTCCCTCAAAAAGGTTTTCACTTCCAATTTTATGATTGTCCTAGACATTCAGCCATAGATCTTTCACAACCATAGACCTTTTACACCAAAATGTTCTTTTTCTGGATTCCTTGAAGGTTGAACAAATAGGTTATGCTCCCAAAAGATTTAAATACTGATAGTTTGACATGTATTAAAATAATGATGGTATTTTGAGATCTCCAAAATTAATTAGATAACCTTTTAATATCACTTTCATGATACTCTTCTAAATCTTTGATTTAAGAAAGATAAAAGTAAAATGAGCCAAAAACACTTTTTCTTCTCAAACAAAACCTTTTTAATCCAATGTTCGATAAATAAAATGTGAGATTCGAGATTATCCCATGCCAATTTGATATCTTTCTTAAAGGCTCAACCAAAACCAAATTTCATTAGTGGTTAAGGAGCTGATGATGTTGAGGGGCATCCATTAAATCAAAATGTTAAAAAATGAAAAAATTTAAGAAAAATTGAGTGCAACATCATTTTATTGAGGTACTCAAAATGATTTCAGAAAGAAAACCATCCTTTTCCTAGCAAAATGCTTGTCAGTCTAAATGGCTTTGTATGAAATGACAAATGGCCATCTATTTTTATCCTTTCATCATAATAGAAAGTTATTCCCTTTGCAATCTCTTTTGGAGCCCAATGATTTATTCTTCTTTGAACCTCAATCAAGGATCACCATCCATACCAGGGATGAGTGAAGTAATGCTTCGAGATTAGAAGGGACCAATCCCATCCTAATGTTATAAGAAGAATAAATTGGTCGTCAAGCTAATTTTGAAGAACAATTAAAGTTCAAATTTTAAAGTCAAATCCCATTTTAAAGTTACAAAAGGAACAAGTTATTCATCACAATGCTAATTTTGAAGACCAACCAAAGTTCAAATTTTAAAAGGCAAAGCCTGTTCTAAAGTTTTGAGAAGAACAAATCAAGTGCCATAAGGTAAATTTTAAAAACCAATCAAAGTTTAAATTTCAAGTTCCATCAAAGTCAAAAATGAAGAAAACAAGAGGAAAATAGAAATAAAGAGCAAAGGAAAATTAAAAAAAAGTAAAAAAGGATGAACAAATAAAGATAAGTTTTAGAAATTATATTGGATGGGACTTTCTTCTGAGGAAAAATGATCCTTGGTTTAATTACCCTTAAACACTTAATTTGGGCATGTTTATGCTTTTCTTTCTAAACTATGAACTATGGCCTATTTTATATAACTTCAAAAGTCCATTTCAATTAAACATAGCTATTTGAGTTGTTAAGCCATTCCTAGAAAACTCTTAAAAAAATTTTTTTTGATGATTTTTGAGTCATCAAGAATTTGATGGGGCAATCAATTTAAAAAGAAAAGCAAAAAAAGAAGAAAAAAATAGATAAAGTTCTAGGGTAAAAACCTGAAATAGGCAATCTAGAACAAACTTAAAAGCTTTGGAATTACACTTAAACTGAAAAAGGTAAGCCATCGAAGGAAATGAACTCTTCTTTTTTAATTCAAAGATGATCTTAGACTTCTGAAAATTTTATGACATCAATAAAAATTAAGTCAAATGCCCAAATAGTGATTCCTTTTAAGATAATCTTTTAAAGCCTTTATACCTTACCTTAGAAATTGATGTGTACCAAAGGCCTCTTAAATTAACCCCTTGAGACTTGATGTTTACTAGCATTAGTTTAACACCTATCAGGCTATAGTATTTGAAATTAAAAGGATGTTACAACTTGACTATTTGCCTTTCAGGGAACTCTTATGAAAGGAACATCCACATGAACTTGGTTTTAATAAACTTTAACATTCTTGTACCAATTTCTACAAGACAAATTCTAGCAGTGCCACCCTATTTATGCCTTTAAATTTATTTTTTAATCTTATTCAAAGATGTCCCAAATGGTGATCATCAATCATAAGAAAATTTTAACAAATGGGGATGACATTTTTCTTATCCTTGATATTAGAAAATTCATGGGTGAAATTATTTTGAAATTTTCATAATTTTTGATCAAATAGATCCTTTCCTAGGTTAGAATGAGAAGGTGCTCATGTTTCATAAGTCCTAAAATTTAGATGAATTTTAATACTTCTTGTGATTCTAATAGAAATACATAAATATGCTTCATGCATCAAATATTGACTTTTATTTATTTACATAAGATTGTATCTTTAAATTGATAAACATTAATTCAATATTTGGTGACTTTTTAGGAAAGACCAAATAATACTTAAATTTTTTAAGTCAAGATTGGAAGAAGGATTTTATGAGGTAAACATGAATTTTTCATTCAGTGGTTTAAACTTTTAATAGCAAGCCATCAAGAAGAAGAGAAATTGGCAACAATAAGGTTTGAATTGATGAGACCTTGCTATCATTGATATTTATGATATTTCAAATTTAAATGTCTTTTTCATTTGATCTAGTGAAAGGTTAATGAGAAAGATATGACCATTCGGCCAAATGGGCATTTTATCCTCTTTGCTGATCATTCTTCTTTATAAGAGAAGAAGAATGTTTAAAAAAAAAGAGTTCTTCCATAAGCAAAAAATCTCCAAAAAAAATACTCATTTTCACGTTTTTCAAGCTTTTTTGGTAAACTCTCTTGGAAAACTTTTGATTTTTGTTGATTTCATGCATGTTTCCCTTTTAATAAGCTTTGTAACTACTTGAGCTTGTAGATTTTGATCCATGTTGAAAAGCCAAGTATGAAAGCCATGATCAAAGTTTCTTAATTCTATTTTTATATTTGATTTCAGTTAGCAATAAGTTAATTTTCATCAAGATAATTTATATTTGTTGATAAAAATGATATTATAATATTAAATATATAATTTTATGTTAGTTTTGTTCGTATTTTTATTTGATTGTTGATGAAATATGTTGATATGTTAATTATTTTTTATAATTTCTTGCATATTTGAACTAGGGCATATATTTATGTTGATATTTATGAAAATACGAGAAAATTTGTTTTTGGTTGTTTTTAAGGGCTAGACGAATATGATGATGGCATGTGATGGGATTTATGTCTTGTTTCTATGATATTTTGGACTACCTTGTCATTTTTCAAACTTACAAAGGCCTACAAATAATTTTTCCAAAATTTTTAGGGCCTTGGAAGGGTATTTCCATACTTGGCCAAATTTATCAAGAGAGATTTGATGATGTTTTTATTTTAGGCTATTTTGTAATTATGGAAAGCTTACGGACTAAATTGTAAAAATTGTAAAACTTTTTGCGAGGCCATCCAGGTTTGGCCGAATGCTCCATAGACCTTTAGGGTTTGTCTTTCATGCATTCCTAGCATGTTTAAATGTATTTCATACATTTTTATCATGCATTCCTAGCATGTTTGAATGTATTTTATACATTTTTATCCATTATAGGCCTTTTTGTAATTTAAAAAAGTTTAAGAGCTTATTTGTAACAATTAAAAAAAAATTGTTCTAAGGCCAAAGGTGCTTAGCCGAATGCTTCATGTAATTTTTAATGAATTTTCCATATTAATTTTGATAGGTCTTATGTTGGATTTTGTAATTTATTTCATGTAGAGACTTCTTTGTAAAATTGAAAAAATTGTTCCAAAGCCAAAGCAACTTGGCAAAACACTTCATATGATTTTTGGTATGTTTTCCATGTTGATTTAGTTATATTTGATGTTTGATTTTGTAATTTATTTCATTTAGGGACTATTTTGCAAAGTTAGAAAAATTTGGAGTTCATTACGAAAGCCTTGCATTTATAGGGTTAAAAAAGTTACTTCCTACATCTGATTACCTATCTAGGGTATTTTGGTTGTTTAGGAACATTTCTAGCATTTTTAGCCGTTTTGAGGCTAAAATGTAATTTTGACAAGTTTAGGGGCCTATTAACAAATTTTGCAATTTCGGTCACCTTTGACATCAAAGTTACCCATGTAGGGTAAATTTGTTATTTCATATCATTTCCAAGTTCTTTAAGGTCACACGGATACTTATATGTCAAAAGAGCACCTTAAAGGTATTTTAGTAATATACTATAGAATCGAATCTTTTATGATCACCGAGATACTTCTATGTTGAAGGTCCAAATTGGAATAGATCTGTCTTTTTATGAAATTATTGAATCTTTTAGGGTTACTAGGATACTTCAACATCAAAGGTAAACCTTTGGGACATTTTATTTACATTAGAACTAAGTCCTATATGATCATCCTATATGATCATTAGAATACTTTAATGTTGAAAATGCAAAATAGGAATAGGTTTGTTTTGCTATGATAATATTAAATCCTTCGGGTTACATACCTTAGGGACATTTAGGTAATATAACTTAAAACTGAGTCCTTTAGAGTTACCAAGATACTTACTGTGTCAAAGGTATACTTTAAGGGTACTTAGGATAAGTTTTATAATAAAATTAGGATTTTTAAAATTAAAGCAATGTCTTTGAATTAAATTTATACATGAAATGTCCCCTAGAATATGGAAAGGGTTTCACAGATTATTTAATAATGAGATATCTTTTTAAAACTAAGAAAAATGGGATTTTTATAATTTTGGAAAAATAAAACCTTCCTTATTCGTCTGACCCTTTGGCGGGGTGCGAAAGATATTTTGATTCTTAAAATCTTTCCTATTCCTTCGGCTCTCTAGTAGGATATGATAAAGATAATGACAAAACCATTCATGTTCCTCGAGTCTTTTAGTAGGGTACAAAAGATATTTTGATTTTCAAAAAATATTAAAAACCTAATTTTCTTATACAAAATAATAAAATTGTATCATAAAAACTTTTATTTTGAAATATAAGAATTATAATTAAATATCGGATATTGAAACCAAATAAAAATCACATTTAAATTAACATGTGATTAATAAAGTACGATTATTAGGCATCATAAGAGGGATTGTTCTTTACCCATGATTGTAACTGACTCCTAGAACCTTTCATATGATCTCTAGTATTATCGCGAACCTCGAAGTTCGTTTTAGGGTTTTATAACCATCAAAATACAAACTTTGGTTGGTGCCCAATGTCCCTTAGCCAAAATAGATTGGTGGTGACTTAAAAAAACAATTAGTCGTGTCATAATGACTATCTAGGGTTAAGTTGAGTGAGTGATTCATCTCAATAACCAATCCCTAAGAAAAAGGAAAAATAATAATGATACAGCCCTTAAAAATAAAAAACAATGATATATAAATGTATATATAGGAACAAGAGGTACACTGCCTTTTAAGTCCGACTGGTCAAGATTCGTATCTTGGTCATGTTGCGACAATATGTTGGAGATGGCTTCGGACTTGTAGACTCTTTAGAACATGAGAAAGAATCTTGGTGAAAGTTTTGAGTATGCCTATCGATTAAGGATGTGGCCCTACAAGTCCAATCGCATCTCACCAACAGAAAACCACAAGTCTATTTTGTTAGTACTCTTTTGCCTCCACACTATGACAAGTTGGTTGGAAATGCATTCTTAAAGTTGTCGTAACATGGTCCGAATATGAATCCTGACCAGCCTAACTTTAAAGGCGGGTATACTCCTCATCCCTATATATATATATATCTACATATCATTATTCTTTTAATTTTTAGGGGCCTATATCACTATTAATATTATTTTTTTATTTTTGGTGCTCGGGAACTGAATGTTCAAGATGAATCACTTACTCGACTTGACTCTAAATAGTCATTACAAAATGACTATTTATTATAGAGTTGCCACCAATCTATTCTAGCTAGGTGAGATTGTCACTTGTCATACTTTGTATTTCTATGTTACGAAGCCCGTAAAAACAAATTCCAAGACTTATGATAATACTAGAGATTGCATTAAAAGATCTAGGAGTCAGTTATAATCACGAATAAGAATCGATCCCTCTTATGATGCCTTGGAAATCTATCCCTTATTAATTACAAGTTAACTTAAATTTGGATTTTTATTTGGTTTCCATATATGATATTTAATTATGATTCCCACAGTTAAAAATTTTCTAAATTTTTAAATAAATTCATTATTCTATTAGAGAAAACAGGGTTTCTAATATTTTCAAAAATCAAAATATTTTTCATACCCCATCGGAGGATCAGAGGAATATGAAAGCTTTCAAAAATTAAAATTTCTTTCACACTCTACCAAAGAATAGGAATGTGAAAGGTTTTATTTTACAAAATTTAAGAAAATCCTAATTTTCTTTTAGAAAAGGAAATCTCCTTATTAAAATAATCCAAGAACCTCTTTCATATCCTACACATTACTTTAACTTGGAGACATTGCATTAATTTTAAAAAAATTTGATTTTATTAAAAATATTAATAAAAATTACCCTAAAACTTAATTTAGACCAAATGTACTACACTCGACTCTAAAGATTCAAATATGGTTGATAAGACAAAAATGTCCTCTGGAGTACTTTCAACATGAAAGTATCCTAGTAACCCTAAAGGACTCAGTTTTAATGTAAAATTACAAAATGCCCTTAAGGTATACCTTTGGCATGAAAGCATCTTAGCACTTCTAAAGAACTCAAAAATGATGATAGCATATAAACCTAACCCTAATGCACACCTTTGTCATGAAAGAATTCCAGTGATTACTGGGACTCAGTTTTACAAAAAAATTTACTAAAAAACTTCTAAAACTACTTTCATCTTGAAAACATCTTGATAACCCTAAAGGACCAAGAAATGATAAAAAAATGATAATTTCACCCTAAATTGGTAACTAAAATATCAAAGATGACCTAAAATGCAAAAATTACAATTAAGCCCTTAAATTTTTTAAAATTGCATCTTGTACTCCCATTGAAAAATGAGAAGAACACGAAAGGTTTTACTATTTCCTACACCCCTATTAAAAAGCTAGAGAAATGCTAAAACAATCTAAAATGACCAAACATATTCCATTAACCCTAAATGCAAGGTTTTTCCTAATGAACTCAAGACTTTTTTACTATTTCAATTTAGTCCCCACATGAGAGAAAATCATAAATAAACACTAAACACATCATAATAATTAAGAAAATCATATCATAAGTCACAATAAGTATTCGTCCAAGCACATATGGCCTTGAAACAATTTTTTTCATTTTTGCAAATTAGTCCCTAAACTTTTTAAAATTACAAAAAGGCCCTTAAAGTCTAAAAAAATGTATTTTTAGCATGATAAAAATGTGTAAACATATCCCTAGATATGCATAAAAGGTTTAGGCCCTTGAAAGCCCAAAAAAAATATTTTCCATTTTTGCAATTGAGTCCCTATATTTGTAATAACTAGAAAATAACACCAAAATCATAAACAATTTACCAAATCATACTAATATAGATACAAGCTTGGAAATAAAAATCCAAAGCTTTAAAAAGTTTTAGAAAATTAGTTTTTAGTCCCTACAACTTCCAAAAATCACAAAATCATCAAAATCATCATGAAAATAACAAATAAAATTAGATTAAAGTCACCATGGAATTCGGCTAACAACAAATACAATAAAAAATAGTTTTTCTTTAACACAACATCATGAATATCAACATAAATATACACCATCACATTTAAATACAAAAGTAAAATAATAAAAAATAAATATAGAAACATGTTTATCAATATATTAGCATGAAAATGTCAAGAGATATAGTGTGAACATAAACATATATATAATAAAATTAACACCACATCAACAATATCATATTTCATAAAAAAATCAAGCTATAATTAAGAAAAATTAAACATAACAACTATATATAGAAAATTGTTCATAGCCATCATGTTTAGCCTTTCAACTTGGATTTAAAATCCATGAGCTTAAACATGATCTTGGCTCACTAAAAGGGAGAAAAATGATTGAGATGAAAAAAAAACTAAAAAAAAAATTGAAGTTTTTATACCTTAAAAAAGCTTAAAACTCGAAAGATTTTTGGTATTTTAAGTGGCTTTTCTTTTTTTTTTCCATCAAGTCCAAAATAATCAATCCTTCTCCTATAAATAGGGGAAGAAATTTAGCCAAAGGCTGAAACAAAATGCCCGTTCCCAAATGATCTCTAATGTTCTCTGAGGATTTCTTTTTTATTTTATTTTATTTTTATTTATGTCATGATATAATGCAATTTAATTAAAATTTGTTTTTATATACTTAGTCAAAGGTCTAAATTGGTGACTTATGTGGGCTATGGTGAGGGTTAATGACGATTAAAATAATATTAATTTAATATGTAGTTAAAATATAACTAACTTGGTTAAAGAAAATTAAATTCAAACCAAACTAATTCTTTAACTAAATCACTAAATTCCACAATTAAAATTAATATAAACAAAATTTTGAGAATGAGAAAAATGAAAAAAAAAAAGATCATAATTGAAAATTTTATGAAAAATGGATCAGAAGGACTAAATTGTAAGAACTTGAAAATTATGATTTGATAAATTTATTTATAAATTTAAACACATAAAAAGCCTAGTTGAATATTCGTATGAAAAATTTAAGTCCAAAAGAACTAATAAAAGTTTTGGACAAAGAATACATTGTCGAGACTTATCGTAAAATTAAAATGGGCCTTATAGGAAATTTAATGGAATAATCACAAATAAGCTTATTAGGCTTGTATAAAAAGAAATGGGCTTGGGAAAATAAAAAAAGGGCTTGGCAATGTTATTGGGCTAGTTGAGAAATTATTTGATTTATTGGGCTCATTAACAAAATTTACCAATTTTAAGCCCATTAATGAAATTTGGCGCAAAAATAATAAAATTTTCCTATAAAAATTTTAAGTATTGAATTACAATAGAAAATTTTAAGAAGTCTTATATGTAAAAGAAGACAATTAAAGATTTTAAACTCTAAAATTTTATGAGAAAGACCTTTATGGAAGAAAAATGTTATTCAAAAAAAATTTTCGAACTCATAAAATAAATCAAAAATTTTAAACTGAATTAATGTGAATTTTGTAAAGGTATTTAAAGAGTTTTAAAAAGTATAATCTAAGAAAAATCCTACTAAAAAATTACGGAGCAAAAAACTCTGTATCCTGGTAGCAAGAAAAATTCCAAAAACACATCCAACTTCAAAAAAAGATGAATTTAATATTTCATCCAAAACGCTAATTGGAAAAACTAATAAAAACAAAAACTTGGATCTGTAGTAAGTTTATTGGAAAAATTTTGAAAGGAGAAACTCATGGTACAGTGAAAAATTCAAAATTAATTGATAAAATTAACAATTTGACACCCCATCGTATGAAATGCTAATGTAGATTTTTTCCTTGAATATTTGAAAATTTTTGGAACGCGTATCAGCATAAGTACTGTATAAATGTTGGTAAAAATATATGATAGTCAAATTTTCAAATTTTGTAAAAAATTCTTAAAAGTGGGAAACTTGATCATGATATTGTTTGCAGAGATATTTTCAAAATTTGTCAAGAAAATATTTAGAAACTAATTTTGCTCTTGAATTGAATATATCATCTTTTTTATCTAAGATCAGCCCTTAAAATGGCATTTTTTTCTCACATTCACATGCAATCATTTAGGTATGACTAAAAAGGTCTTGAAAATGTCTAGTCCACCTGCGAAAGGTCGCCCTCAACTAGGGTGGCCATTAAGTCCTTAATCTCAGATATTTAAAACTATTAGAAACAAGGCCCATATGAAATTAAGTGTCTACAATTATCTTTTTTTGGCCATTACTGAGTATCAAGAATAGGGCAAAAACTAAATAAAGACGATTTCATTTGGGCCATAAAATAAACTAAACTAAGAAAAACTTTTACATCAATAACAAAACAACCAAAGATGCAACCTAGGTTAAAGTATAGAGTTGACAAGGGCAAAACCTAAGCCTGAAAGGATAGATTAGGATGAAACCTAGATTTGAGAAGGATTGACCAGGATTGAATCATAATAGTCAACTAAAGGCTGATAAGGGTGAAATCTAAGTCAAATGGGTTAACCTAGGCGGAACCATGATGTCAACTAAGGTGACTAAGATGAAACCTAAGTCAAATAGGTTGACTAAGGCAGAAAGTTAACTAAAGGGTGACAAGGGTAAAACTTATGTCTGAAAGGGGTTTTCCAAGGCAAAACCATTATAGTCAACTAAGGCTACGACCAACATGAAACCTAAGTCAAAAAGGGTTGATTAGGGTAAAACCTAAGTCTTAAAAGAGTTTACCAGGACAAAGCTATAGAGTCAACTTGGTTAACTAGGGTGAAACCTAAGTCTAAAATAAGTTGACTAGGATAAAACCTATAAGTCAACTTGGGAGACCAAGGTAGAACTTAAGTTTGAAATTAGTTTGTTAGTATAATATCATACGAGTCAACTTTGAAGGACTAACGAAGAACCTAAGTTTAAAATATGTAACTAAGATGAAACCATTCGAGTCAACTTTGATGGCCAAGGTAGAACATAAGACTAAAATGGGTAGACTAGGATGAACCATACAAGTTAACTTTAGGGGACAAGGGTAAAACCTAAGTCTAAAATGGGTTTACCGAGACAAAATCATACAAGTCAACTTAGGATTTGACCAGGGCAAAACCTAAGTCAAAAAGAGGTTGACCAAGATGAAACCTTATCAGTCAACTTTAGGGATAAACAAGGTTTGATATCTGATATATTTAAAAGGATGCAAGACTTACCTTTCAATTTTAAGGAAGTCAGCATATTGAATAGCTTTTACAATATAATGGTCAGCTTTTAATATGAAAATTATTGAATACAGTGCATGCATAATACATATGATGAGCTTTCATGATTTTTGATCAATTTTGTTATTACACATGATAGACAATCTCTGATCTAACTTATTTTGAAGTTCAAGGTATTTTTAGAAAATGTAACATATGTGTCCTTTCATATGATGAAGTAAGCCTATACTTGGAGTTGAAGGCATCTTTAGAAAATGTTGCGAATATTGCTTTCTCTTGGCAAAAGAAACGTGTGCCTGAACTTAAAGTCAAAGGCATATTTAGAAAATATTATGCCCTTTTCTTCTGGCAAAAAGAACCTGTGCCTAAACTTGGAGTCAAAGGCATCTTTAAAAATGCTGTAGATAAAATAAGCCAACTCCAATGCTCGAGTTAAAAGCATTTTTAGAAAATGTGGTGGATATTCCTCTTTCTTCTGATGAGGGGAAAATTGTACATATCCCTTCTAGGAAAATCATCTAATTAGTTTTTTCTCATTGGGATGTTCTTTAACCATGTATCCTAAATATTCAAAAATGTTATCTGTCGACCCTGGTCCTTCTTAAAGTGTTCAAAAGATTTGAAATATTAACTAAGGTCTCTATAATGTTTTGACCTTATTCTAAAGTAATGCAAAGAAATTTCTTTGTCATTCTTTTTTTTTTCCATTTTCTTAAACTATTAATCATCATTTAATAGAAATGTTAGCATGATTGAATAATAATCTAACAAAAGTATAGATCAAAGTATCTATTTATTTTAACAAAGGAAGAAGATAAAATATGGGAGGATAATATTGGCCTTTCAATTATAACAATAGTAAGGGTGAGGTATAAAATATTTTTGGATATTACCCAGATAGACAAAATCTTTTAATCAGTTCTTCAAAGAATTCTCCTAAATGGGATGTTTATTTTTACGAAAATTCATCTCTAGAGAATATTTCTGACCGTACCATGCCTTTCTTTCTAGCCTTAACTTTTTGGCAAATTATGGTTTATTCATTTCTTTCCTAAATGCTCGAGTCACTTTTTTTAGGTTCTCAACTTGAATCCTCTATTTCATGTCAACTTTGTTCAAATGCTCTTTTTAGTTTTTACTCAAAATTTTTTCTTTTTCTTGTTTTTTTCTTTTTTTTCTTTTTTTTTTCAAAATAATGTTGCCTTTTAGATGTAATATTTCTTTACATTGTCAACATTGACAAGATTGGTTAAAGTGTCCTTATCTATTTCTGTTAAAATCAATACTCTTTTAAAAAATGCTTTTTAAACCACACAAGGCCTTTCCAAATTTTGCACTCATTTATCGCATGGATCCTTTTGGCCAAGGAGGATTTTTTTTGGTACCAACTCTTCTTCATGAAATTACTTTGGATGGAGCTTCTTATCATGAGCACTTATCATTCTTTTCTGGTATATTTGCTCATGCTAGATTACATTCAACCTCTTCTTTTCAATGTAATTTAACTGTTCATATCAATTATGAACCCATTCAACTTCTTCGACTTTGGTATCCATCAATACTCGAAGTGAGGGGATTTCACCTTCAATTGGTAAGACAGCTTTTGTGCTGTAAACCAAGGAATAAAGCATTCCCCCATTGAAATTCAAACTAAAGTTTGATAAGTGAGATATGTAAACAGGAGCTTTTTATGCCATTCCTTATAAGTCTATACCATCTTTGCCATAATCCTTTTGATATTCTTATTGGCTGGTTTTATCGCTCCATTCATCAATAGACGGTATGTCACTAGATTATGTTGTGTGATTTTGAGTTAGTACACACCTCCATCATCGGTTTATTATTCAAATTAGAGGACATTATTAGTTATAGTTCTTTGGGGATCTTAAATTGATAAATGATGTTGGTCATCAGGAATTTTATCACCATTAACCTTGTTACATTTGTATAGGAAGGTACTTTGACCCATTTGGTGTAGTATTCTATAGCCATCATGATGAAGCGATGATGATTTAAAGCTATAAGGATAATTGGTCAAATAATGTCCATGCCCTATATAGAGAAAGGCCATGGCACTGTTATGACGTGCAATATTGAAAATGGTACATGGATCTTGTCATCATAGACTTGGCATTTATGGTAATTTTAGGCATACTTGATACAATCACCCTTAATGTTCATACAAAAGTAGCCCGGTCTCTAATATGCCTTGCCATTTTATGTTTATTAGCCTAGATTCTACAAAACCTTCATGTATTTCTTCGAAAATTCTTTATGCCTTAGAAACATATATGCATCTTAATAGGGTCTGATCATAACTTCTCTTATAGAGAATTTCACCATCCAAAATGAAGCTCATTGCAAACCTTTTTAATTTTTTATCATTTTTAGAGGCATTATTCGGTTACACATGATCTTTTAGATAACTTTTAATGTTATAATACCATGAATAGCTGTCCATTTTTACTTCAAAGTTATGCAATGTGCAGGAGATTCATATATGCTTATCTGAATTAGGAATAATTTTTACCGTAATTTACTTTAAACATTACAATGAGAGTAGCTAAAACATCTACCATTTGATTATCATCCCAAAACAAATAGATAAAGTCTACCTTTTTGAATTCCTGTAGCAACTCTATAATCAACTTTTTATATTATAGTAGCCTTGAATCTTAAATTTCCTATTCATCATGTAGTTGATAGATTACCAAGGTTGAATCCTTGTAGACTTTCAATACTTGAGTTTTCCTTTCTAAGGCTACTTTGAGTCCTATGACATATGCTTCGTATTCTACCATATTATTTGTGTAATCAAAATCTAAATTTGTAGTAAAAAGATAATAGCCTTTTTCAGGGGATATCGAGCCCTAATTTGATGAAATTTGACATTTAAAGCCCTATCAAAATATATCTTCCATACTGATTCTTCAAACTGTTTTACTTATTTTTCAATGGAGATATTCATCACATTCTCATCAGGGAAATCAAAATCTAAAGGTTGATAATCATCAAGTGCCCGACCTGCTAGAAATTCAGTAATGGCACTTTTTTTTATGGCCTTCTGACTCACATAGACTATATCATGTTCCAATAACAAGACCAGCCACCTTTCTATCCGTTATGATAATGCTAGTGCTTCGAAAAGGTACTTGATCGGATAGGATCCATTTTGGTGATCAGCCATGTGGTATGATATAGCATGTATTACTTGAGCCTTTTCATAGTCTAAACTACAGCACAACATATATTTTCTATCTTGGAATAATTTACCTTATATTACAGAAACTTTTTATTGAGGTAGTATATGGCTTTTTCTTTTTTTCTAGTTTTGTCATGTTGCTCTAGCATGTATCCCATTGATTTCTTGAATACCATAAGGTATAGTATAAGAGGTCACCCCAGAACTACTGGTACTAGAACTGATGGATTTGGTAAATAATGCTTTGCATTTTCAAATACAATTTGGCAATGTTCACCTCATTCAACCAAATCATGTTTCGGAGAATCTGAAAAATTGGATCACATTTGTCCATAAGTTGGAAAATAATAACGGACAATGTAGTTCAATGTCCCAAGGAAACTTTTACTTCTTACTTCTTTTTATATGTGCGGAGGTAGCAATTTTTAAATGGCTTTAATCTTATCAAGATAAAGCTCAATCCCCCTTTCACTTACAATGAAGCCCAACAACTTCCCTGATCTTGCTCCAAAGGTATATTTTGTTGGATTCATATTTAATTGACACTTTTTAAGCTTTTTAAATAATTTTTGCAAATCTGTGACATGCCTCTCTTCTTGGGGCGACTTGGTAATCATGTCATCCATATAAACTTTAATTTCTTTATGCATCATATCGAGGAATAGAGTAATTATTGCTATCTGATAACTTGCCCTAGCATTTTTTTAATTTAAACGACATCACCTTATAACAAAATGTGCCCGACATTATTACAAATATGGTTTTCTTTCTTGGTCTTCTGGCACCATTTTGATATGGTTATACCCTGAGAGTCTATCCATGAAAAAAAAATAGAGTTTTTGCATTATTGTCAGCCAGAGTGTTAATATAAAAAAGAAGAAATTATCCTTCAGGCTTGTTCAATTTTAACTCTCTCATTTTTTTGAAGAACTGGGACAATGCCACCTCAGGAAATCCGATTTCAAATTATTTCTTTACCTCTTTTTTAATCTTTAAAAGCATTTTTAGTTTCATTCTTCTTAACTTTTGCTGAACAGTCTACATCATGGTTTTAAAGGTAATTTTTAAACCATGATCTTTGTATCTAGGCCCAGCATATCTTGGTAAGACCATGCAATGACATCTCAAAACTCCTGAAATAGACTTATCAATTCTTTTCTAGTGGCGGGCATAAAAGCTATCTCTGCTCTAACCTTCTTTCTATCTTTCTTATTATCCCTAAGTTTATCATCATTGTAAGTTCCTCATGGGGCATTATTCATTCGTCCTCTTGGTCAATTATTTTTAATAGATCAGGAGGCAAATTATAATCTTTGACATCTTCTTCAAAATCAACCTTGTTAAGCTAACAACCTGTTCAAAGTTAACCTTAAAATCCTGAATAAGATCATCCAGTTCTCTTTAATCAAGAGATCTACAAAAGTATTAAGAAAACAAGAATGGGAAAATGAAAACATGGGGTGATTTATGTATGTGCATTAAAAGGAAAAGAGAATATTAGTATGACTAAAATTGAATATATAGAAAAAGGTTATATGCATGTTATTTCTGAAAATGATGATATAACATTTTAAGTTCTTTACAGAAAGTATCCTTAGATTCAAAATGAGTTCCTAGAATTACTTTGGAATTGGCCTAAACACTATAATTTTTCAGTAATAGTATAATTCCTCTAGATATATCAAGGACATAACTTCCCCAATGGTGGCCACTAGACATATCTCAAAGGCCTTATTGATCGCCAATATGACATTTTTGGTTTTCTCTTCCTTTAAATTCTAGACTGATAACCCCTTTATAGCAGATGATTTTCTTCAATGAGGGTAAAGGGCTAACTTCTACTTAACTTTTACTTAATATCCCTAGTTAGCTTCCTTATTTAAGTTCTATTCTCAAGTTTCTTCTTCTGGCTCTATTTTGGCTTAAAGCCCTATCCATGTTGTCTTTCTTACCAACCACATTAATGGATCAATTTATCCTTTATAGATATTTTTAAAGACTTTTTTCAGCCTAGGCATTTTTTTTTCAACTATAAGCTTAAGACCCATATGGGTGCTCTTTGAAAGCCTCGACTTTAGGACTAAAGAACCTTCTACAACAAAGGTAGCATTAACAATTTCAAAGGCTCTGAAGGAAGACTCTTCAACTTCAACATCTACCTAAACAAAAGGGGCTTCAGTAGAAATCATAGCTATAATATCCTTCTTCCCAGATATGTTAACCATTGTTTTATCAATTATAAATTGGATTTTTTTATGAAGTGAAAATGGTACAGCACCAATAGAGCAGATCCATGGTCATCCTAATAAATAATTATATGTTAGGACAATATCCATGACTTGAAACCCTACTTCTAATGGGCACAGATTTAAAGTAATTAAAATGGTCCTTTTGATCTACTTTTTTGTTCCATCAAATGACTTAACAATTGTTTGGCTATGTTAATCTAGTTAGCGTCGACTGGTTAGCAAGATAGCATGATTAATGGCATCATGTTAAGAACTGATCCATTATCAATAAAAACCTTAGGCAATATGGTGTCACTACAATTTGTCATTATGTGAAGAGCTTTTCTAGTAGTGGTCCCTCTCATAGGTATTTCATCATCAGCAAATGAAATGAAATTGTTAGCAATAATATTATTTACCAGCAATCAAGTTTGTTTACATATATAATATCCTAAAGAATGTATGTTTGGTTAAGCACTTTTAACAAAACAATTCGATACTGCTTGAACTGAATAATAAAGCTAGTAGAGAGACTTTTGTTGTTTGTTGTTTTAACTGCTCTACAATGCTACATTCACTTGTTTTATAGATTTTAAAAATTCATGCATTTCCTTTTCTTTCATCGGTTCTTGAACTTTTATTAGGATATCTTTAGTAATTATGGCTTTTTCAGACTTTTACCCCTTTGATTTTGCTTTAGCACCAGCTTCACCATTTTCAAGGTCGTAATGCCACCACTTCATGTTACATGACTAACCTTGGTTATGTTAATGGTAGCTACTTACCTTATAGTAGCTTCTAGGGTTATTATTTTACCATTATACTTTTATGGAGCTTATTTATTGTCCTTGTATGGAAATGGGGTAGGTGCTTTGATGATGAGTCTAAAATCACGTTTAGTTTTGGGAGCAGAAGTCTTTAGCTGATTACATAGATAATGAGATGGTGATAAACACCATAGGGTTGTTATAATGGCTCTTTATCAGTCATGTTGATTGACTTTTCTCTATCTTGACCAGCTTTTTCATAAAATTTAATTTCGCTATTATCCATCATCCTTTGGATGATGGCTGAAAATTTCAAACAATCTTGCAAAATATCCTGAAGTCATATAAGACTTGCAAAAGTTAGCCCAATATTAGATTGATTACTAGTGCTTATGTGATTCTGACTAAGGATTTTACCTTCAATCAGGATCATCCAAATGTTTTCCATGAAGGTTTTAACTTCTCAGATATTTGCCTTCATTGATCACTCTTCTTTAGTGATTAAAGCATTAACTTAGGACCCAAGATGTTCAAGTAAGGGATTTGCTGTTAGATCCCACAACATTATCGAATCGAAAAACACATACTTTAAGAAGGCATTGAACTTTTTTCCTCAAGGCTAGATAATTTTTAATTGAGTAACTCACTACCGTGTGATATTCACAGTGTCTATTCAAGTCATACCAGCTAGGAAAATTACCTTCATATGGTTTGGTAAAAATGGGGGCTGCTAGTTGAGCCTTAAAAAACGTTAAATATCCCTTTATAAAAGTAAGGAAGAAGCTCATAACGTGGTTGATTAGCTCTTTGAGCTAGTTGATTAACATTGGGTCTCAGTTGATTTTGAAAAGGAATATTTAAAATGTTAGTTTATAGAGTTGGTGGAGCATATGTTCGAGTTATGTTGAAAAAATATGTGTTTTGGGCCTGCTACTTTTGATTTTGGTAATGAGGGAGAGGTGTCTGATAATACAGCTGATCGAAATAGTTAATGGATGGTTTCTTCCTTTTTTTACTGGATCCTACCTTTTTCCTGGTGGAAGATTCATTAGTTGTAATTTTTTTGGCCTTTATTACTTCTTCAATCATTTCCCCTGATATAACAAGGTTGGCAAAGTACTTGGTTACATTTCCTACCAACTTATCATAGTAAGGAGAATACAAAGCATTTAAAAATAGCATGTTGTTTCCTTTTCAGTTAATGGGTTTAAACAAGGAAGGCCATGCCTCTCTATGTCTGCGTATATTCCTTGAAAGATTTAGTAGGCTATTTCTCCATATTCTACTGAGTTAGACTATCTAGTACCCACTCAACCATATTTTTATATTATTGCAAAAATGCATTTTTCCAAATCAATCTAACACTGGATTTGGGTACAGTTCAGGTTATTATACCTTATAGTGCTGATCCTAACAAGCTTTCTTAGAAATAATGGATAAGGAGCTTATCATTTTATGCATATCCAACCATTTTGCGGATTAAAATCTTAATGTGTGCCTGAAGAGATGTAGTGCCCTTATATTTATCAAATTCAAGCATTTTGAATTTTGGCTGAAGAACCAAATCTAGTTACCAAGATAAGCTTTTCAACATCAACGCTACTATAGAGTTTGACCCATTCTATTGCTTTAAGCCTTCTCTCTAAAAGCTGTAATTTTTCTTTTTTAATTTTTGGTTCAACTGGTTTTTTTATCCTTTTGTTTTCTCTTTTCTTCTTCCTCATCATTAGGAACAACCTATTCCTCTTGTGCAACTACTGTTCTTTCATTTGCCCTCTTTTGAATGAGCATCAAGGTTAATATGGATGGCTGGTGGCATAGGCATGTTTTAGCTATTGACGAGCTAGCTCTCTCGTCATGAATAATTCCATCAATCTTGTGATTTATGCTTGGAGTTTTTCTTGCAGTTTAATCATGGCTTCTTGAGATTGACGCTAATCTCTTCCAATCTTTCTAGTCTTGCTAACTGGCCTTTAGCCATTTTTCTTGCTCTATATTAGGTGTAGCACTAATGGATGGGTGGTTGTTAGGTAGGTCTCTCTGAGTTTGCAATATTAAAATCTTAAAAAGAAAATTCCAAATTTCCTTGAGTTAATTTTTATTTATTAATAAATGTATAACATGTATGTATATATGTATGATGTATGTATTGTATGAAT
>JBBYHK010000022.1:5241942-5286434 GCA_038382065.1 Adansonia grandidieri
TGTATGAATAGAATTGTAAGAATGCTTGCTTTAGCAAAAAATTCAAAACTCATAAATTTTCATTAGCTTTTTGGAGAATCACACATTATTGATCATGTGTGGATTACATCTAAAAAATGTTTTAACTTTCTCGTAATGTTGTCGAGCCTATTTTAGAAATTCAAGTACAAGAGGCCTATATTCTCCTAATGGATTATCTGCATTTTCAAGACCTAGATTTTTCCACCATTTTTCTTGATTGCATCATAGCCAAATGGATCTATTTAGGAGATGATCGATGTACATTTGTTGGCCTATACTGTTAGCTTTCCACCTTGTACATTCATTCTCAACCCACCGTAGTTTTTTGCCCTAATATGCCTCCATTTCTTGATAAGCTTGAACTAAGGTGCTGATATTATTTTCTTAATTGTGCAATACTTGCCTCATTTCCCTAATAATCATTGCAAGGATTTTCTTTTGCTAAAGTAACTGAGATACTCTTTCTTGTTCTTTATCAAAGGCTACTATAAGTTGCTCATTTCTTTCTATAGATCTTCTTAACTGAATACGAGTGTCAATGTGCGCCCTTTGTTCTTATTCAAAAATAGCTAGCTAACTTCTCCTTCTAAAGCCTTGGCTTTCCATACTCCTAACTCTACACGAAACTTATGGATTTCTTTAGTCATTCTACTGGAGGTTTCACTTGAGCTCTTAAATATGTCGGTAAGCTTCATCTTTTTGTTCTACTTAACCCAATCTTTCTTTATCAAATTATACTTCTCATTCATCCTCTCGATGTCTTTTCCTTTAGCCTCCATCTTCATACCTAGATACATAACTTCTTCTTAAAGAGCTAAGCTTTCATCAACCAATCTTTTCTGTTCTCCTAGTACTTCCTCTTTTATCAGATCAACTTCAAAAGGCATAGAGGCTCTGGTTGGATAGATACATGGGAAATGACTCCATCTATAATAGTTTTAATCATGTTGTAGCCTCGAATACTCCTCCAAGCATCCTATCCAATAGTGGTTTGATTCGTATAAGCATGTAACCTTGATTCATATCTTTCTCTCTAGTCTAAAACAGTCTACTAAAGTGAGTTTCTATAACCCTCCCTTGATACTCAAGAGCCCCACTAGCTAGATTATAAGTCATAGGGATGAACTACTACAACCTATACTGTCTTTGAACCAATAATGATGCATATCCCATAGTTCCCTATATGCCAAACAAATGCACAGAGGATAGATCACTACATCGATACAAAAAGGGTTTGGTGAAAACTAAGTTATTCTCCATATTATACCATCAAAGGCCAAACTCTTCAATGTCATCCTTTTAATTCTTAGCTCTCGATTTAGGCCATTTCTTCTTAATGAACTCTTAGAGAGCAACACAATGTGAGAAATAAGGCTTAACCTTGTTGGCACCTTCACCCCAGAGATGATTTAGGGCCCAAATTTATAATAATAATGCACTCTAAAAAAATCTACCATTACTTGCTTTTTGGCATGCATTGAGTGCTTAAATCATTTTGGCTAAAATGGTAAGGCTGGGTGCATAATTCTTTGTAACTGATCAAAGAGCTTTACCAAAGTTGTTTCCATATGTCTGAGTATCCTTGGGAAAAAAACTAAGCCATATATAGCTAGAGCAAATGCATTGAGAGCTTTTTCCCTATTTAAGCATATACTCTAATATATTCTCATAAAAATTGCCATAAAATAACACTACTATTCCCTTTTTGCGTAATATATTGAGGGCTTAATTTAAATCTATGTGAAGAATTGCCTTAGTTTTTTTTTTTTTTTTGAAAACTTATTGGATTATGCTACTTGAACTAAATGGGTCTAGTCTTCAAAGCCCTAACCTGAGTAAAGTTAAAACTTCTTCTACGATTGGAGTCACTTCATTTGATTGAATGAGAAACAGAGATATAAGTTATCCCATAATTCTATTAAAGCTTGTACCAATTGTTCATCTATCTATATTTTGTGCAAGAGAGCAATCTATTCATACTTCTCTATGAAATGGGTTTATTTTCCATTTCCCCAATTGTCCCACATCTCAGCCAATTCTTTTAGATTATTCTGATGGAGATCCAAGTGTGTGATTCTTGGCAATTCTAACAAGAAATCCTTTGGTATACAGTCCCTATGTTCCTTCTGATTTAACTTTGACTTGTTATAAAACTCCTTGAATGTTTAAGAAACAACCACTGCATGCATTCGTTCCACCATAAAGTTTGATGATAATTTGATTGAGCTGAAATTCTATTCTAAAGTAAACATCCTTATTTGCATATGAGAAATGCACTAAGAAAAGATAAAGAAAGAATAAATGAATTAGTATTCGTGTGAAGCAATAAATCCAAATAATAGTACAATTTCATAGAGAGAAATAATACGATAATAAATTATCTAAATAAACACAAATAATCAAATAAAAAGAGAAAAGTAAATTTATCCCTTCTTCTATCACTAATTTTTGGTGACATCTAAAATCAGGCATGGTGTTGACTGGAGGTTAGTAAGTTTCACTATATAAGGTTTAGGCCAAACCTATAAATTGGCTCTCAAATTGCTCCCCGAGCTCAAAATGGACTAACGAGGCATTCTATCCTTACTCATCTCGGGTTTTTATCGAAAAGGGTTTAACTTAAGTGTGAGTATCTTCCATGCCCTTAATGAGTCTAACACCTTGGGCATGTGTAGGAACTTACATCGGGTAGGCTTTTCTCTAGCCTAGATAGAGGCTAACACCTTAGTAGGCAGAGCTCCTTCACCTCCTCTTAAAATATTAGGTCACCTATGCCCCTTCCATATGCTTGGAGGAGAATCTAATAGTATGCATGTGCATAGTGTATGTAAACGGATAAATAAACCTTTTTATGACATAAAATGGAAAACAAAACCCTTATTTTAAATCCCTAAATACAAAGGAAACACAAAAATAAACTGGTACACAATAAAAAAAAAAGAAGTTTTTGGAACTAACGGGAATCATATTAAATATTGGTGGAAACTGAATTAATCAAAATTTAATTAACACGTAATTAATTGTAGGCCTAACTCTTTAACTATCCCTAGTAGAGTCGCCAAGCTATCGCAACATGGCCCAGATACAAATCCTAACCAGCCCAACCTAAAAGGTAGATGTACACCCCGTTCCTATATATATCTACATATCATTATTCTTTTATTTTTAAGGGCCCATATCATTATTAATATCATGTTTTTATTTTTCATATTTGGAAATTGAGTTATCAAGATGAATCACTCACTCAACTTAACTCTATATAGTCATTACGAAATGACTATTTATTACAGACACCACTAATTTATTTTGGCTAGGTGAGATTGATCACCTATCAAAGTTTGTATTTCTAGGGTTATGAAAACCCTAAAAAACAAATTTTGAAACTTTGATAATACTAGAGATTGTATGAAAAGATCCAGGATCGTGCCTTTTCATGACACTTGAAAATCAGTACCTTATTAAATATAAGTTAACTTAAGTTTGAAATTTTATTTGGTTTCCATATCCGATATTTAATTATGATTCTAATATTTCAAAATTTTCCAAATTCTTAAATAAATTTATTATTTCATTAGAGAAAATTAGGTTTATAATATTTTTGGAAATCAAAATATTTTTTGTACCATACCAAAGGATCGGAGGAACAAGAAAGATTTTACCATAATCTCTTTCACACCCAGTGGAGAGCTGGAAGAATATGAAAGATTTTAAAAATCAAATTATCTTTCACACTCTAGGAGTATGAAGGGTTTTATTTTACAAAATTTAAAAAAATCTTAATTTTTTTGAAAAGGATATCTCATTATTAAAATAATCTGTAGAACCCCTTTAATATTTTGGGACAAATCTTACATACTACTTTAACTCAGAGACATTGGCTTAGTTTTCAAAAATTTTGATTTTATTAAAAATATTTATAAAAATTACCCTAAGACTCGATTTTAAGGGTTTGAATATGGTTGATAGGACTAGAATGTCTTTTAAAGTTATTTCGACACGAAAGTATCCTAGATATTCTAAAAGACTTTTAATGTAAAATTAACAAAATACCCTTGGATATACCTTCGATATGAAAATATCCCAGCACCTCTAAAAGACTTGAAAATGATGATAACAAATGAACCTAACCCTAATGCACACCTTTTTCATGAAAGAATCCCAGTGATTCCATAGGACTTAATTCTAAGAAAAATTACAAAAAGGCCCCAAGGAGTATCTTCATCTTGAAAGCATCTCGGTAACCCTAAAAGACCTAAAAATGATAAGAAATGACAATTTCACCCTATGGTTAATTAAAATATGAAAAGTAACCTAAAATAAAAAAATTACAATTAAGCCCCCAAACTTTTTAAAATTGCATTTTGTACCCCCATCAAAAAATTGGAAGAATATGAAAGGTTCTAATATTTCCTACACCTTTACTGAAAAATCGAAAGAATGCTAAAAACACTCAAAAATGACCAAACATATCCCATTAACCGTAGATGCAAGGTTTTTCCTAATGAGCCTAAAACTTTTCCATTATTTCAATTTAGCCCCTACATAAAAGAAAATAATAAATAAATGTGAAACACATCATAAAAATATTGAAACCATACCAAAGGTCACAATAAGTATTCATCCAAGCACCTATCGCCTTGAAACAATCTTTTTTATATTTGCAAATTATCCCTAAACTTTTTAAAATTATAAAAAGGCCTCTAAATTCTAACAAATGAATTTTAGCATGATAAAAATGCATAAAACATATCCCTAGATATACATGAAGGTTTGAGGGAAGCTTGTAAAACCTAGAAAATTATTTTTAATTTTTACAAATTAGTCCATAAATTTTCCACAATTAAAAAATAGCACCAAAATTATCAAAAATTTTCCAAATCAGACTTATACATAAAAAATCAAGCTTGGAACTACCATCCAAAGCTTTAAAAAATTTTATAAAATTATTTTTTAGTCTCTACAACTTTAAAAAATCACAAAATAATCCAAATCATCATCATGAAAATAACAAATAAAATTAGATTAAAGTCACCATGGAATTCAGCCAATACCAAATAGAATAAAAATATTTTTTCTCTAACATAACATCATGAATATAAACATAAATATGCATCATCAATTTTAAATACAAAAATAAAATCATAAAGAATAAATATATAAACATGTATATCAACATATTAACATGAAAATGTCAAGAATAATAGTGTAAACATAAACTTATATATAATAAAATCAACGCCACATCAACAACAACATATTTCATAAAAAAAATAAAGCTATAATTAGGAAAAATTAAATGTAACAACTATCTATAGAAAATTTATTCATAGCCATCATGTTTAGATCTTTCAACATGGATTAAAATCCATGAGCTTAAACATGATCTTAGGTTACTAAAAGGGAGAAAATTGATTGAGATGAACAAGAACTAAAAAAATTTTTAAGTGTTTATACCTTAAAGAAGTTTAAAACTTGGAAAATTTCTGGTATTTTTAGAGGTTTTTCTTTTTGGTTCATCAAGCTCCAAAATAATCAAATAGGGGAAGGAATTCAGCTAAGGGCAGAAACAAAATGCCCTTGGCAGAATGGTCTCTAGTGTTTTCTAGGGATTTATTTTTTATTTGATTTTTATTTATGTCTTGATATCATGCAATTTAATTTAATTTGTTTTTTTATATACGTAGTCAAGAGTCTAAAGGTTAATGATGATTAAGATAATACTAATTTAATATATAGTAAAAATGTAACTAAATTAGTGAAAGAAAAATTAAATTCTAGCCAAACTAGTTCATGTAACGAAATCACAAAATTCCACGATTAAAATTAATATAAACAAAATTTTGAGAATGAAAAAAAATTGAAAAAAATAGGGTCATAATTATAAATGTTATGAAAAAGTGGATTGCAAGACTAAATTGTAAGAAATGAAAAGGTTATGAGTTAATAAATTTATTTACAAATTTAAATATGCAAAAATCTAAATTAAATATTTGCATAAAAATTTGAGTCAAAAAATTAATAAAACTTTAGAGAAAGAAAACATCATTAAGATTTATCGTAAAATTAAAATAGGCCTAATTGGATCTTATGATAAATTTAATGGAATAATCATAAATAAGCTTATTAGGCTTGTAGAAAATGAAATGGGACTAGAAAAAAATAAAAAAATGGGCTTGGCAAGGTTATTGAACTTGTTGAGAAATTGTTAGATTTATTTGGCCTATTAACAAAATTTGCCAAATTTAAGGCCATTCATGAAATTTAGCCCAAAAATAATGAAATAAAAGTAATCAATTTTCCTACAAAAATTTCAAGTATTGAATTGTAATAGAAATCTTTAAGAAGTCTTATGTGTAAAGAAAGATAATTAAAGATTTCAAACTCATAAAATTTTATGAGAAAGACTTTTATTAAAGAAAAATATTATTTAAAAAAATTCAAAACTCTTAAAATAAATTAAAATTTCTAAAACTAAATTAATGTGAATTGTATGAAGGTATTTAAAGAATTTAAAAAAATTTATAATCTTAAAAAATTTTTGCCAAAAAAATTATGGAGTAAAAAGCTTCGTGCTATGGCAACAGGAAAAATTTTCAAAATTACATTTGGCTTCTTAAAAATAAGATGAATTTAATTATTTAATTTGAAACATTAATTGGTAAAAATAATAAGAACAAAAACTTAGATTTGTTATTAAGTTTTACTAGAAAAATTTGCGAGTAGAAACTGGCAATTCAGTGAAAAATTCCAAATCAATTGATAAAATTGATAATTTAATAGCTTGTGGTATGAAATGCCAATGCAGATTTTTTTTCATTGAATATTTCAAATTTTTTAGAATGCATATTAGCACAAACACTACATGGGTGTTAAAGATATATGAAGGTTAACTTCTAAATTTTACAAAAAAATCTTAAAAATTCCTAAAAATGGGAAATTTGACCATTATATCATCTACAAAGATATTTTTCAAAATTTGTCAAGAAAATATTTAGAAATTAATTTTTTCCTTAAATATTTATCTTTTTTATGCAAGTTCAACCTTCAAAATGACACTTTTTCTATCACATGCACATGCTGCCATTTAGGTATGACTAAAAAGGTCTTGAAAATGTCTAGTCCCCTTAGAAAAGGTCACTCTCAACAAGGTTGCCACTAGGTTCTCAATCTTGAATATTTAGCACTATGGGAAAAATGGCCCAAAAAAAAGTAGGTGTCTATAGAAGTTTGCAGGCATATTATTTGTTATAGGAAGAATTGAGCATGGCATAGTGGCCGAAAGGATCGTAGACATGAGTGATGTAGCACTAGTAGGATAGAAAGGCAATGCTATCAATTAATGCACAAAAGGAAATTGAAAGAACAAGAAAATCCATTCAGACTTAGTCCTTGCCTTTGACATTTTATCAATCTATAGGTTTCATAGATCTATCCTTATCTTTATGAACTTTGTCATGCAAGCTTACCTAGTCCATAGCTCGAATGCATAAATGGGTCTAGGGAGAGCTTTCAAAAGTGGAAGAGAAAAAGAGCAAAGTTGTATCACCCTCTACTTGTCCCTTACTCCAAGCTTTTCCATCTACTTACCCAAAATTAGATTATCTCTACTATCTCGGTGAAAGCTAGGAGACCTCTTTACTTGGAATGGTACAATTCGAGCATTAGATGTGAATACCATCAAGGGGTAAGAGGCCATACCATGGAGAATTATGATGCATTTTAGAACCAAGTTTAGGCCCTCATGGATGCATACCCGAAATAGTTTAAAGAGCTTGTGGACGCTTATCAAGAATGATAACCTCAAGGTAGTATGCCAATCAAAGGCAGTTTCTATTTTAACATTAAAATTATGTATCTTTTTTTTTTGTAGAAATTATGAACCTTGGTTTGAAATCAATATAGTTCAATTTGTGAGCATCATGCATCTTATCTTAGGCTATAAACATTTATGTTAATGATTTTCTAGTATCAAGGTTCATAAGAACATTTAAAAGATTTTGATGTGATTGGTAATTACCACTAAATTAGACTCTTTCAAAAAGTTAAAAAAAAAGATGAAAACCGTTCACCTTCGATTGTACATTTCTTATTATTCAAATGAAAACCTTTTGAAACCAAACTTTCCTATTGGACTCCTTCAAGGTCAAACAAATAGGTTATGCTTAAAAGATTCACATATTGATAATTCAACATGTGTTAAATTGATGTTGAGACTTTAAGATCTCCTAGATATACTTGAATAATCCTATACCATAAATTCCTTGACATTTTTTCAAATCCTTGATAAGAGCTAACATGAGCCGAAAACTTTTTCCTCAAAGATGATTTTTTTTCAATCTAATGCCTAATAAACAAGATGTGAGATTCGAGAGGTTTCCTTTGCTAATTTGCTTCTTTTTTTAAACATATCACCATAATTAAGGTTCGTTTGGTGGCTACTGAGTTGATAATTGTGAAAGGCACACCTAAAACCAAAAACATAAAAAAAGAAAAAAATTAAATGTAGCATCATGTTATTAAGGTACTTAAAATTATTCCTAAAAAAAAAACTTTTCTCTTTCTTAGGATAAAGCTCATTAATTCAAATGGTTTTGTTTAGTATGAAAAATGAACATCTTTCTTTATCTTTTCACAAATACAAAAAGTATTCCTTTTCTGGACAAAAATCATCCCTTTGGTGGTTTCTTTGAGCCTAATGACTTAATCTTTCTAAAAACCTTAATCAAGGATCACCTTTCATATTTAAGGTAAGGTAAAGTGAAGCTTTAAGATCATAAGGAGCAAATTTCGCTCTAAAGCTACAAAGGAATATGCCAATTATCATAACGCCACAATAAAGGAAAATAGAAGTTCAAGTTTTGAGTTTTTTCATAATAAAAAACCAAAAAAGAATAAGCTAGAAAGTATAAAAAAGCAAAAGAAAGTGAAAAAAGATGAAAAGTTGTGAAAACAAAGATTACTTTATTTTAAAGAATAAAGGATGAAACTCCTATTGAAAAGAAGTGATCCTTGATTCATTCACCCTTAAATGCATTATTTAGGCCTATCTATCCTTTTCTTTCTGAACTGTGAACCATGGCCTATGTTATATACCTCAAATACCATTTTGATCAAACATATCTATTTGAGTTATTAAGCCATTCTTGGAAAGCTTTTAGAATATTTTACTTCTTAGATAAGTTTTAAGTCCTTAGGAATATAGTGGGGTAGAAAAATGAATGAAGTTCTAGGTTAAAAACCCAAAAAAGGTAGCCTAGAAGAAACTTAAAGATTTTGGAGTCATTTTCAAATCGACGAAGATAGCCATTGAAAAAAAAACCCTACCATGTCAATTCAGGGACAACTCAAACCTTAAAAAAAAATTCATAATGTCAACAATCATTGGGGCAAATGTCTGAATATCCAATACCTTTGTAGAAAACCTTTTAAGCTTTAGTGGCCATTTTTAGGAACTGACACTCACCATAAGCCTTGTAAATTAATCTTTTGAGACTTGGTTTTTACTAGCTCAGTTTAACACCAGTCGAATTGTTACATCTAGAGATTCAAAGGATGTTTTTAACCTAACTGTTTGCCTTTCAAGAAATCCTAGTAAAGAAAAATCTACCTTGTCTTTATTGTAACAACCTATGACCCTCTTGTGTCAAACTTTGAATTCAACTCTAGTAGATTTAATCTATTTGACTCTTTGAATTTATCTTACCTTACTCAAAGATGTCCCTAGAGGTAATTACCAACTGTGGAAAAACTTTGACATTACATCACCCTTGATATGGGGAACCAACCTCAACTTTTGCAATTGTCAATTGAGTAGACTTATCCATAGATCAGAACAAAAATATGGCCTTGTTTGGTAAATCCTTCCCAATAGGAGCAATCCTCGCCAAATAAAAGTTAGCATATATATATACCTTAAGTAATGGAACATACTTTATTACTTTGACTGTATAAACTATGAGATTTCTAATCTTGGAATGATAACCATTAACTTTTTTATTTGGTGACTTTTTAGGAAAAATCAAACTATTTTTAGAACTTTGAAGTGAAAATGAAAAAAGGTCTAACTAAGGTAAGCACTGATCTACCCTTAAAAGATCTGACATAAGTTTTTGTTGATAGGGTAACTGCACAAAATGAAGACATTGGTAATGATGAGGCATAAAATGATGAAGTCCTACTGACATACAATATGACTAACACTCTTGATCTATTCTTGACATCACATTAAATAATGCATATATCATGTCCTCATTCTAATTTGCATTATTTCAAGAAGCATTTACACCTACATAGGTGTTAACATTTGTATCATGAGTATTCGCACTCTTCAAAAATTTCAAATTTCAAATTTCAAATGTGAAAGCCCAAGAGTAGCTAATAGGTTTCATCCCAGTTGAAATTAGCATCAAAATGGAAGCTCAAGAGTAGCTTATAGTCATTTATTAACTAATAGGTTTCGCCCTATCACATCTCTTGACTAATAGGTTTTGCCTTAGTTAATCTCTTGATCAATAGGTTTTTCCCTAGTTATCTCCTTTGACTAGTAGGTTTCGCTCTAGTCATATTGTCACACATGGTTCAGATACAAATCCTAACCAACCCAACTTAAAAGATAGTTGTACCCTTTATTCCTGTATATATCTATATATCATTATTGGTTCATTCTTAGGGGCCATATATCATTGTTATTTTTTTATTTTTGGTGACGAGTTTTCGAGATGAATTGCTCACTCAACTTAACTCTAAATAGTCATTATAAAACAACCATTTATCTTGGAGTTGCCAGCAACCTATTTTGGCTAGGTTAGATTAGTCACCTACCAGAGTTCGTACTTTAAGGGTTACAAAACCCTTGAAAACAAAGTAAAAGGTTTGTGACAATACTTGATTATAAAAGGGTTCAAAAGTCGGTTACAATCATAAGTAATGATCTATCTCAATTTTCATTTTGAAAAGGATATCTCATTATTAAAATAATCTTCTCATATTCTAGGACAAATTTCAAGTACTATTTGACTTTGGATATATTGTCTTAATTTTAAAATTCTAATATTATTTAAATAATAATAAAAAGTACACTAAGACTCGATTTAGATGAAAAGTACTAAACTTGACCCTAAGGATCTAAACTTGGTTGAAGTGACCAACATGTCCTCTAAAGTACACTTTAGTGATAAATTACTAAAATGCCCCTAAAGTGTACTTTCAACATGAAAGTATCCTGATAACCCTAAAGGACTTAATAACATCATGAAAAGATAAACCTATCCCTCTATGTACCTTTGACATGAAAGTATCCCAGTAATCACATAGGACATGATTCTAAAGCAAATTACTAAAATACCCTTAAAGTATACTTTCGACATAAAAGTATCTCGATAACCTAGAGGACTTTAAAATAATTATCAAATGATAATTATACCCTAAATAGGTAACTTGGATATCAAATATGACATAAAATGCAAAAATTAGTAATAGGCCTTTGAATTTTTCAAAATTTGCATTTCCTACCCCACCAGAAGATCGGAGGAATACGAATGGTTTTAATATTTTCTAAGCCCCACCGGAGGACTGAAGGAATGCTAGGGATATTCCTAAAATGTGTGAAATATTCCAAATGGATGGCTTTTTATGAGAAATACCATTTTAACCTTAATATGCAAGGCTTTACTAATGGTCCCTAAACTTTCCTAACTTTACATAATAGTCCTACATTGTATAAAACAAAAAAAAAAAATCAAACATTGAATATATCTAAATCAAAACTAACATTTAGACCAAAAATTACAAGAGTGGTTCAACCAAGCAATTTTGGCCCTAGGGCAATTTTTTTGAATTTTGCAAATAAATCCTTAGACTTTCTAAAATTATGAAATAAGCTCAAAAAGGTTAAAAATGTATAATATGCATCTAATCATGCCAAAAATACATGAAAAACACCCCTAAAAATCTACCAAACATTTGGCCAAGCATGAAAAACATTAAAACAATTTTTTTCAATTTTGTAGTTTAATCCCTAAAATTTCTATATTTACAAAAAGCCTAAAAATAAAAAAAATTCACAAATAAACCCACATATTTTTTGCCCAACATGAAGAATACCTTTCCAAGGCCTTCAAAACTTTTGGAAAATTATTTTTAGGACCTTATGAGTTTGAAACATAACTCAATAATATAAAATATCATGTGACCTCACATGAAAATTCATTTTAAAAATCATCATCAAATCTAGTCAACATCAATAAACAAAGAAAATTATTTTAACAACATCATTTCATGAATATCAATGTATATCCTAATATCTACCAATCAACATCATCATCATCATACATAAAAATCATGAAACATAAACATATGAACAAACTTTAACAATAATCAATCATGAAAGTACCAAGGAAAATAGCACAAAGCCACATACTTAGTATCATAACATCATTCCACAACCAAGCATATATTTTTACGACAAAAATTAAATTACTACTAATAAACATCAAATATAACAAATAAATCAAGAAAGATTGATCATAGCCTTCAAACTTGGCCTTTAACATGGATCAAAATCCATGAGTTCAAGTCATCAGAAGGCTTACCAAAAGGAAGAACTATGCATGAAATGAACAAAAATTAAAGATTTTAGAAGAAAATATACCTTATGTGGAACAAAAATGAACAAAAAATCTTTAAAACTTGGAAAACTTTAGTGTTTTGCTTTAGCCAATAGTCCAAAAGTGAAGTATCTTCCCCTATTTATAAGGGGGAGGTTTGGTTGAAAGGGTGGAGAAATCCCTTTGGCTGAAAATTTATTTTATTTTTTAATTATTTTTTTAGATATTAGTAAATTAAGATTAGTATGAATTAAATTAATTTTGTCACTTTGTGTAGTCATCATATATGACTTATCATCTTAATGATGATCAAGATAAAATCAACTAATGATATGGTTAGAACCAAACTAAATAGGTTAGGGGAAAATTGAAATCCAACTAAACTAGTTTTCATGAAACTAGCTTATTTAATTCCAAAATTAAAAATTAAAAATAAAATTAATAAACATAAACAAAATTTTGAAAATAAGAGAAATAAAATCACTATAAAAATAAAAAATTTTAATCGAAATCCCAAATTCATAAACTTTTACAAGAAAAATCCTTACAAAAGGAAATTAATATTTAAAAAATAGAAAACTCATAAAATAAATTAAATTTTCAATAATGAAATTCTAAACTTATAAAAATTTTACCAAAAAAATTTATATAGTAGAAAACTTCATATTTTAGAAACAAAAAAAGTTAAAAAAATACTTTTAAATTTATAAAAGTGAATTGAATTCAACACATTATTCAAAATATTAATTAATAAAAATGAAAAATATGAAAAACTGAAATACAAAACAAATTTTAAAGGAAAATTTTCACAAGTATAACACTCGCGATATTATAAAAAATTCAATTTTAAATAATGAATTTGATAATTTAACATCTCGTGGTATAAAGTGCCAATATATATTTTCTCTTGAATACTTTTTATTTTTTGAGGTAAGTATTGGTATAAATACTACATGGGTATTGGTAAAAATATATGATAGTTGACTCTCAAAATTTCATAAAAAATTGAAAATCTCCTAAATTTTGAATTCAACAATGATATTTTATGCAAAAACTAATGTTTCCCTTGAATATTCATTTTTTTATCCAAGATTTATTTTTTTGACCCTCGAAATTGCACTTTTTCTATCATTTGCATGCGCGACCATTAGGTATGACCAAACTAGTCTTGAAAATGTCTAGCCTTCCTTGAGGAAGTCGACCTCTATCAAGGCAGCCATTAGGTTTTCATTCTCAGATATTAGGCTATTAGAAAAAGGGGCTCAGACAAAATTACGTGTCTATAGTTGCCCTTCGTTGGTTGTTGCTGACAATAAGGATCAAGGCAAATACCAAATAAACACAATTTTGTTTAGGTTGTTTAGTCTAGAAAAATAAAATAAAAAAATGAACATTAAAAATTAATAAATAAAAAGAGAACCTTGGATTTAAGAGAAGACCTAGATTGAAAAAATGGACCTAGGCAGAGCCTAAATTTGATGGGTTGAATAGGGTGAAAGTCAACTAAAGAGTGACCAGGGTGAGCCTAAGTCAGATGGTTTGACCAAGACAAAGCCATAATAACTAACTGAGGATAACCAGGGTGAAACCTAAGCTTGATGGGTTGACTAGGGCAAAGTCAAATAGGTTAACCAGGGCAAAACCATTATAGTCAACTAAGGGTGATATGCAAAACAATTATCAAATAGCTTGACCAGGGCAAAACCATAATAGTTAACTAAGGGTGACCAAGGTAGAACCTAAGTCAAATAGGTTAACCAAGGCAAAACCATAGTCGGATGGGTTAACAAAGATGAAACCTAAGTCGAATAGGTTAACCAAGGTAAAACCATAATAGTCAACTAAGGGTGCCCAGGGCGAAAGCGTAGTCAGATGGGTTGACCAAGGCACAACCATGATAATCACCTAAGGGTGACTAAGACGAAACCTAAGTCATGGGTTAACTAGGGTGAAACTGTAATAGTTAACTAAGGGTGACTAGGATAGAACCTAAGTCTGATGAGTTGACCAAGTGAAACCATAATAGTCAATTTAGGTTGACTATGATGAAACTTATGTTTGATGAGTTGTCAAGATCTAATGAAAAGATACAAGACTTACCTTTTTTTTTTGAAGAAGTGGACATACTTAATGATTGTTATTTTCCTCCAATATCATGATTAACTTTTAATCTACAAATCATCGAATGCAATGCATGTAGAATGCATCTGGTAAACTTTCATGATTATATTTTACTTACAAATCAATCTTTGATCTAGCTTATTTTGGAGTTAAAGTATTTTTAAAAAATATAGCAGATATTTCTTTTTCATTTGGTGAAATAGGCTTGTGCCTCTACTTGGAGTTGAAGGCATCTTTAGAAAATGTTGTGGATATCTTTTTTTTTTTTTTAGCAAAAAAAGCCAAGCTTGCAGCTGAAGGCATCTTCAGAAAATGTTATATATAAGATAAGCCCACTCCTATATTTAAAGTTGAAGACATCTTCAGAAAACATGTCTAGTCTTATTCTTAGATTCGAAGGCATCTTCTGAAAATGTTAGGGACAAAATGAGCCTACTTTTATTCTTGGAGTCAAAGGCATCTTAAAAAAATGTTACAAATATCTCTTTTTTTTTTGGCAAGGGAGTTTGCATTTGTCTTCAATCTTCCTTTCGAGGAATCATCTAATGGATTTGTCTTTCTTTTTGAGATGTTCTTTAACCGTGTACCCTAAATATTGAAAAATGTTATCTGTCTAACATAAACTTTTGTAAGGTGTCTAAAAGATTTGAAATATTGACTAAGGTCCCTACAATGTTTTGGCCTCATTCCAAAGTAATGCAAAAAATTTTTTTTGTCATTCATTTTTTTTTAATTTTTCATTTTCTTAAATTGTTAATCATCATTTATCAGAAATGCTAGCATGGTTAAAAAGTAATTTAATAAAAGTATGGATAAAGATATGCATTTGCATTCCAATGAAAGAAAAAAATACAATAAAAATGGAATATTTGCTCTTATGCAATTCCAGCTCTTGAGAATGTTTTTGATCATACCATGCTTGTTCCAACCTTAGCTTTTTGTGCCATTGTTCTTTTTCATTTTTTACCAAATGCTCGAGCCGTTCTTTTCATGTTTTTAACTCAGAGTCTTCTTTTTTTTTTTATTGGATGCCATTATGGGTTTTTATCTAATTATTTAATTATTTATTTATTCATTTTTTATTTGGATGCCTTTTTCAAGTTTTCATCTAATTTTTTTCTTTCTTTTTTATTTGAATGCCCTTTTTGGGTTTTCACTATTTTTTTCTTTTTTTAATGACACTTTCTTTTAGGTATAATATTTCTTTGCATTGTCAGAATTGATATGGTTTTGGAAAATATCCCCATCCATTTTTGCCAATACCAATGCTCCTCTAGAAAATGCTTTCTGAACAACGTTGGGCCTTTCTCCGTTAGGCACCTATTTGCCTTGTGGATTCTTTTAAATAGAAAGGATTTTCTTTAACATGAATTTCCCTTCTTGGAATTACTTTAGATGAATTTTTTTATCATGGGCACTTATCATTCTTTTTTGGTATATTCTCCACGTTGGATTGCCTTTAGCCTCTTTTTTTCAATGAAATACAAATGTTCATAACAATCCTAGATCCACTTAGCTTCATAAGTGGGTAGTATAGCTTTCGTACCATAGACCAATAAGTAAGGTATTGCCTTAGTTGAAGTCTAAACTGAAGTGTGGTAAGGAAAAGGGCAAAAGAAAGCTTTTCATGCCAATCCTTATAAGTCTTCACCATTTTTTACAATCTTCTTGATGTTTTTATTAGCTATCTCTACGGCTTTATTCATCTTCAGATGTGTCATCCAAATGTGAAGTCAAATTTTGAGCTAGATACACACCTCTTTCATCAATATATTGTTCAAATTCGAGGCATCATTTGTTATAATTCTCTTAGGGATTTTGAATTAGCAAATGATGTTGGTCTTCAAAAATCTAATCATCATTGACCTTGTTACATTTGCATAGGAGGCAACTTTGACCTATTTGGTGAAATAGTCTATGGCCACCAAAATGAAACACTGGCGATATAAAGCTGTAGGGTTAACTAGGCCAATAACACCCATGACCCATATAGATAAAGGCCATAGCAGAGTTATGATGTGCAAATGCTAAGGTGGTACATGGATCATGTTAGCATAGACTTGACACTTATGACATTTGCGGGCATACTTAACACAATTACCCTCCATAGTCATCCAGAAGTAGCCTAGCCTCATGATTTGTCTTGCCATTTTATGTCTATTGGCAGGGATTTTGCAAACCCTATCATGTACCTCCTATGAGATTTTCTATGCTTTGAAAGCATCTACATATCTTAATAATGTCTGATTATAACTTTTCTTATAGAAAACCTCACCATCCAGAATAAAGCTTATTGCCAACCTTCTTAGTATCCTTTTGTCATTTTTGGAGGCATTGTCCAAGTATACTCAATTCTTGAGGTATCTTTTGATGTCATAGTACCACAAAAGGCCATTTGCTTTTCCTTAAACATTATGACAATGTACAGGGAACTCATATATGCTCATCTAAATGGGGGTTACTTTTACCTTTCATTCACTTTAAATATTGAGCCAATAATGGCTAGAGTATCTGCCATTTGATTATCATCTCAGGGCAAATGGATACATTCCACCTTCTCAAACTTTGCTAGCAATTCTAGAATTAACCTTTTACACTATAGTAGCCTTAAATCTCAAGATTCTTATTCTTCACATACACTTAGGTCGAATCCTTATAGATTTTTAATTTTTGATCTTTTCTTTCTATGGCTGCATAAAGCCCCATTACACATCCCTTATGCAATATATTTATGTAATCAAAATCTGATCTGGCAATGAAAAGATAATAATCTTTTTCTAATGATATCAAAGTTGCTCTAATTCTATGACCCAAAGTGTTTAGGCTCCATCAAAAAATATTTTCCATATCGATTTTTCTAAAGGTCCTTCTTTCTCTACCATGGAGATATTCATTAAATCTTCATCTAAAAAATAAAAATCTAAAAGCTGATAGTCATCGAATGGCACTTCTTTTAATAGCCTTCTGATTCACATGGACTCTATCATATTTTGATAACAAGACCTACCACCTTGTTATTTGTCTAGCTAGTGTTGGTGCTTCAAAGAGGCTCTTAATTGAAACCATTTTGGTAATTAACTAGGTGATATTATACAACATGTTCTATTAGAGCCTTTTTATAGTCTACACTGGGGCACATCATATATTCTTTATTAGGGAATAGTTTACCTCATAGTCCAAGAACTTTTTACTAAGGTAATAAATGGCTTTTTCTTTTTTTCTAGTTTTGTCATGTTACCCCAGCATGCATCCTATGGATCTCCCAAATACCAAAAGACAAAGTATGAAGGGATACCCTAGAACTGGTGGTACTAGAATCAATAAACTTCATAAGTAATATTTCACTTTCTCAAATTTGCTTTAGCACTCTTCATCCTATTTCTAGGGTTGTGCTTTCGAAAGAGTCAAAAAATTAGATACATATGTTCGTAAGCTAGAAAATGAAACAAGCAATGTAATTCAATCTTTTGAGGAGACTTTTTACTTCCTTTCACGTACATGGGTGGTGGTAATTCTTGAATAGCTCTAACCTTATTAGGATCAACCTTAATCCCCTTTTCACTTCGAATAAAGCCTAATAACTTCCTCAATCTTACACTGAATGTATACTTTGCTGGGTTCAACTTCAATTGATATTTTTTTAATTTTTTGAACAACTTTCATAAATTTGTGACATGTCCTAGCTCTTGAGGTGATTTGGCAATCATATCATCCATGTATATTTTAATCTCTTTATGCATCATATCATGGAATATATTAACCATTTCCCTTTGATAAATGGCCCTAGCATTTTTTTAATCTAAATGGCATTAACTTATACTAAAAGGTGCCCCCCCATTATGGTTTTTTCCCAAAACTATAATAGCATGAAAATTACCTAACAAATAAAGGGTTGTTGGTCCAGTTGATTACAAAATTTTTTAATGATATGGCTGTAAAAAATTCTTTTATCCTTTTCTAGCTTTCTCTATGCCTTTAACAATGAGATTTCAAATGACAATTCTTTCATTGCTTCCTGACAAATGATTGATAGGGATGTATTGCTTGGGCTTACCTGTATTCAATGGACTCAAATCTTCCAACCTTATCTTAAAGATCTCATTCCATAAATCTAACCTATTTCTAGGGTAGATAAAAGAGTTCGTCTCTTGCTTTCTTTACTCTACTAGCACCAAAGATCAAGAATTTTAAATAAAAAAAAGATTGGTTGGTGGGCTGTTTAGCCCCCGATCACAACAAGGTAAATCTCTTTGAATGCCATTTTAATCTGGTTATACCTTCAAAATCCATCTATGAAAGAAAATAGAGAGTTTTTAGTGGTCTTGTCAATCAGAGTATCAATATGGGGAAGAAGAAAATTATCCTTTAGACTTGCTTCATTTAAATCCTAATAATCTATACACATTCTGACTCTCCCATCTTTTTTAGGAATTGAGACGATATTTGCAACCAACTCTGAGTATTTTGCAACCTCGAGAAATCTAACCCTAAATTTTTTCCTTTAATCTTTTCTTTATCTTTAAAAGTATTTTCAGTTTCATTCTTCTTACTTATGCTAAATGAGCTTGCATTCTAGTTGAGAAGTAATTTATAGACCATGATCTTTGCATATAAGCCTAGCATATCCTAATAAGACCATGCAAAGGCATCTAGGAACTCTTGAAGCAAACTTAGTAATTCTTCTCTAGTAGCTAGCATGACAATAGTCACTATTCTGACTTTTTTTTATCATCCTCATTATCCCCTAAATTTATCACTTTTATGGGCTCTTGAGGGGGCATTATTTATGTGTCTTCCTACTTAATTATTTTTAGTAGATTAGGAGGCAAAATATAATCATCAATATTTTCTTTAAAATTGATCTTGTTCAAGAAAATAGCCCATTCAAAATCGACCTAAATCTTTAATAAGATCATCCATTTTTCTTTGATCGAAAGATCTATAAAGGTAAGAAGAAGGAAAGAATGGGCAAACAAATACACAACATGATTTGTTATGTGAATGTAAAAAGAAAAAAAGAATATTGGCATGAAAGAAATTAAATATACACAAAAGGTTATATGCATTTCATTTCTGGAAATGATAATTTAATATTTAAAGTTTTTTATACAAAAAAATCCATAGATGTCAAAGCAAGTTTTTGGAATTACTCTGGAATTGGCTTAAACACTATAATTTTCTCGATAATAGTCTAATTCTTCTAAACATATTTAGGTGGACATAGGCAGATTCCATGATTATCAATGATTCCTCGTTGCTTTCTCCAATAGTAGCCATTTGACACTTCTAGAAGGCTTGTTGATCACCATTATGACATCCTTGTTTTATTTTCCTTGGTTTCTAGATTAATAACCCCCCTTTTGTAGAAAATTTTCTTTAGTAAGGGGTAAAGGGCTGACTTTTGGCTTAACTCTTAATTGATGGCTTAAGTTAGTCTCTTTCATTGAGTTTTATACTCTATCTTCTTTTTCTAACTTCATTTTGTCTTAAAACCTAGCCCGTGTTTATCTTTTTTGCCAACTACATTGATGGTTTGGCTATCCCCCATAAATATCTTCCGAGCATTTTTTTAACTCAAGCACTTTTCCTAACTATAAGCTTTAAGCCCATGTGAGTGCTCTTTGAAAGCTTGGGTTTTGAGATTATAGACTTTTTCGCAACAAAAGTTGTATTAACAATCTTAAAGGTTTGAAATATGCACTCTTCATCTTTGGCATTTGTCTTAGTATATAGTGCTTACATAGAAACCATAGCTATGATGTCCTTTTCCTCGGATATGCTAACCACTTTTTCATTAATTATGAATTTAACTTTTTGATGAAGCGATGATGGTACAACATAGGCAAAATGGATCCATGATCACCACAATAAACAATTATATGCTGGGATTATGTTTATTGCATGAAATTCTACTTCAAATGGGCATGGACTGATGTTTAAAGTGATTGAAATAGTTTTTTTAGTTTGCTTTTTTGTTTTATCAAATGCCTTGATAACTATTGACTATGCTTAATTTGGTTGGTATCAACTAGCACGTGAGACAGAGTGATTAATGGCATCACATTCAAAGCTGATGCATTATTAATGAAAACTTTAGGTAGTATGGTGCTATTGCAATTTGTTGTTATATGAAGGGTTTTGTGGATGTAGTCCCTTATGATGGGATTTTTTCATTGTTGAATGAAATAATATTGTCAGTGACAATATTGTTTACCAAGTGATCAAGTTTATTTATTGATATATCCTGAGGGACATATGCTTGGTTAAGCACTTTCAACAGGTCATATCAATACAACTCCAAATTGCGTAATAGCTCTAGTAGATAAATATTTGCTAGTTATTGTTTTAATTACTCCACAGTACTATACTCATTGTGCTTCTACTGGGACATCTTTAGTAACTATAACTTTTTTAGATGTTTGCTTTTTGATTTTGCTTTGGCATTAGCTTCACTAGTTTCTAGGCCATAATGATGACCACTTCTAATTACATGGCGTACACCCATCATATGTAGCCTCTGGAGTTGTCATCCCATCATCATACCTCTACAGCACTTGTTTATTGTCTTTGTATAGAAAAGGTGCTGGTGATCTAATAATGAGTCTAAGAGCAATTTCAGTTTTTGAATGGAAAAGCCTTTGGTTGGTTACAATAGATAATGCAAGGGTGACCAACACTATAAGGCAATTATGACAATCCTTTATCAGCATATTGATTGGCTTGTCTTTTTTTTTATTAGCTTTTTTATAAAAGTCAATCTCTTCAATTTTCATCTCTATTTGAATTAGAGCTAAAAACTCCAAACAATTTTGTAATATATGTCCTTAAGTTGTACAAAACTTATAAAAGTTAAACCTCGGATCTGATTAATTTTCTAAATTTTTATTATTCTAACCAAGGATTCTACCTTTAATTAAAATCATCTAGACCTTTCTCATTAGGGTTTTGACTTTTTATGCATTTGTTTCTACCCATCACTCTTCTTTAATAATCAAAGCGTTTACTCTAGGTTCAGAATGATTGGGTAGAAGATTTACTAGGACATTAGGTCCTAAAGCATTATTGAATTTAAATAAAGGCACCTACATAGAAAGACTCTAGACCTTTTTCTTGAAAGCTGGATAATTCTCCATTGAGTGGCCCATCAATGCATGATACTCACAGTGAGCAGTCAAATTATACCAGTTAGGAAAATTACCCTTATATGATTTGAAAAAAATAAAAGCTATTAATCGAGCCTCAGTAAGTTTGTCAAATATTTCTTTATAAAGATAAGAAAGAAGTTTATAATGAGGTTTGGGCTGATTGGTTCTTAGAATTGGTTGATAGGCATTGGGCTTGGTTTGATTTTGAAAAGGCAAATTTAGAATGGTAGCTTGTGGGGTTAGTGGAGTAGGAGCTCAAGATGCATTAAAAGAGTAAGTATTTTGAAACTGTTGACCTTGATACTAATAATAAAGATGAGGTCCTTAGCGATTTGTTTGACAAGTAAAATTAATAAATAGAGTCTTTCTTTCTTTTGGTCAGGTCCTACCTTTTTTCTAGTGGAAGATTCACTAGTTACAATTTTTCCAGCCTTTGCAACCATCTCAATCATCTCCCCTGATACAACCAGGTTGGTAAAGTTCTTGGTTGCATTCCCTAATAGTTTATCTTAATGAGGAGGACATAAGGTGTTTATGAACAACATTGTGATCTTCTTCTCCATTAGTGGGGGTTAAACTTGAGAGGCCATATCCCTCCACCTTTATGGCTATTCTTTGAAAGATTCTATAGGCCATCTTCTACAAATTTAGCCAAAATGGTAACTATTCGGCCATGTGTTTATACTGTTGCAAAAATGTATTCACCAAATCCATCCAACATTGAATTTAAGTATGGTTCAAATCATTATATCTTCTGAGTGCTAATCCTAACAAGCTTTCTTGAAAGTAGTGAATAAAGAGCTTGTCATTATGATCATATCCAATCATTTTATGAATAAACCTCTTAATGTGTTCTTAAAGTGATGTAGTTCCCTTGTACTTCTCAAATTTAGGCATTCTGAATTTTGATGAAAGGACCAAATTTGGTACCAAGCTGAGATCTTTAACATTGACATTGCTACACAGCTCAACCCTTTTATAGCCTTTAGTTTTGTTTCAATGAGTTGTAATTTCCCTCTTTTACTCTTTGTTTCAGCTTGCTCTTTACCCTTCTGTTTACACTTTTTTTCATTATCAATGCTAGGACCTATTGACTGTTCTTGTGCAGCTGTGTTTCTTGTATTTATCCCTTATGCATGAGTTTTAACATTAATATGAATGGCTAGTGGTGAAGCTATAGTTTAGGTGTTCACTGGTTGCACATTTTGTGAACCCGCTAACTGTGTATCATGGATGTTAGTGGGTTATCTTTTTTATTATACCCCCCGATCCCCTGGCAAAAGTGCTAGTATTAATTTTTGGCTATTGGCGAGTTGGCTTCCTTGCCATGAATAATTCCATCATCCTAGTGATCTGTGTTTTCATCATGGCCTCTTGGGTGTCTGGATGACTTACTCCTAATCGTTCAGGCCTTGTTAAATGGTCTTCAACTATTCTTCTAGTTCCTATGAGTATAGTACCAATGAGTGGGTGGTGGTTCTATTTATCTTTCAATGTTGAAATGTTAAAATTCCAAATTTCCTTAAGTTAATTTTTTATTTATGAATTAGTTTGCTAATGAATACATATGCATTGTATAAAAATATGAATGCAATTGCAGGAATGCTCACTTCACTAAAAGATTCCAAACTCAAAAATTTTCATTAACTTTCTAGAGGATCATTATTGATCGTATGCGAATTACACCCAAGAAAAGTCTTTACTTGCTCATATAGTTGCTAAACTTGTTCTAGAAATTTAAGTATAATAGGTCATATTCTTTTACTGGATTAATTTGATGCCTCAGGAATTGGATCTTTTCCACCATCTTTCTTGATTGAATCATTGTTGAATGAATCTGCTTCATGAGGTGATCAATGTTGATCTGTCGACCAATAGATTTAGCTTTCCATTTTTTACATTCATCCTATGCCCACCATAGTTTATCATCCTAATATGCATCCATCTCTTGATAGGCTTGAGCCCATGCACTGATATTATCCTCTTACCATTGTAATACTTGACTCAATTTTTCAATAGTCATTGCAAGGATTTTCTTTTCCTGAAGTAGCTGAGATACTCTTCCTTGTTCTTCATCAAGGGCCACTTTGAGTTGCTCATTTCTTTCAATATATCTCTTTAACTGAACATGATGTCATCAAGCCTTTTTCTTTCTCACTCAAAGATAGCCTCTTTAACTTCTCTTTTAGGGCTTTCACTTTCCATACCCCTAGCTCATCACAAAGTTTATGCACTTCCTTAATCATCCTCTCAGAGGTCTCACCTGTGTCCCTAGATATCTTAACAAGCTTTATCTTTTTGTTCTACTTGACCCAGTCATGTTTCATCAAATTATATTTTTCTTCCTTCCTCTAGACGTTTTTTTCTTTAGCTTCCATCCTTATCTTTAAATACATAACTTCTTTATGAAAAGCTCAATTCTCATCATCCATTCTTTTTTGCTCTCTCATAGCTTCCTCTTTTATCAAGTCGATTTTCGGAAAGCATGACAAGATTTGGTTGGATAAAGTACCTAGTGAATAATTTCATTTGTACCAGGGATAATCATGTTGCAGCATCAGATACTCTTTCAAGCCTTATAACCTGGGGTAATCTAATCAGTGCAAGCACGTAACCTTGACTCATATCTTTTCCTCAAGTGTAAAGTAGTCAATTGAAGTGTCTTTTTATAACCTTCCTCGTGATATTCAAGATCCTCATTGGCTTTTTTTAGAAGTCATGGGGATAAACTATTGTGATCTATATTATCTTCAAACTAACAATGGTGCATACCTTGCATTGCCCTAAATACCTAGCAAAGATACAAAGAAAAAATCACCAAAGTAATACACAAAGGCTTTTAGAGAAAATTAGGGTGCTATTTATGTTATGTCATCGAAAGCCAAATTCTTAAGCGTCTTAACCTATTGGTTTTTGGTTCTAAACCTGGGCCACTCCTTCTTGATTAACTATTGAAGAAGAACACAATGTAGAAAGTAGGGCTTGATTTTATTGACAACTTCACTTGAAAAATGACTCCGAGCCCAAACATTTAGCAACAAGGCACTCCAAATAAATCTTCTATGGCTTGCTTTTCGGCATGCATTTAATGTTTGAATTATTTCGGCTAAAATGGCTAGGGCAAGAAGCATATTTCTCTGCAATCAATTAAAAAGGTCTACCACAACTGCTTCTATATGGCCTAGTATTTCTCTGCAATCGATTAAAACCCTTGAAAATAAACTATGAGGTCTACGATAATACCAGAATATGAAAGGGTTCAAAAATTGGATACAATCATGAGTAAGGATCGATTCTTCTCATGATGCCCAAAAATCAATACCTTATTAATTACGTATCAGTTTAAAATTTGATTATTATTTGATTTCGTTATCTCATATTTAATTATAATTCCCACATATAAAAATAAAATCTTATAAAACAAATTTATTATTCCGTATAAGAAAATTAAGTATTCAGTATTTTTGAAAATCAAAATATCTTCCAAACCTCACCGGATGATCGAAGTACGAAAGGTCTTTAAAATCAAAATATCTTTCATATCCCACTAAAGAGCTTGAGAAATATAAAAGATTTTATTTTTATGGAATTTGAAAAATCCTCATTTTCATTTTAAAAAGGATATCTTGCTATTAAAATAATCTATAGAACCCCTATCATATTCTAAAAGAAATTCCACGTGATATTTTAATTTAGAGACATTGCATTAATTTAAAATTTTCAATTTTATTTAAATAATAATAAAAATTACTCTAAGACTTGATTTAGATGAACAATACTAAATTCGACCCTAAGGATTTGAACTTGGTCAAAGTGACCAACGTGTTCTCTAAGTACACTTTCATTGAAGCATCCTAGTGACATTAAAGGACTTGGTTTAACGGTGAATTACTAAACACCTCCAAGATGTACCGTTGCTATTAAAAATATCCTGATAACCCTAAAGAACTTAATAACATCATGAAAAGACAAACCTATCCATATTGTGTACCTTTGACATGAAAGTATCCTAGTAATCATAAAAGACTTAGTTATAAAGTAAATTGCTAAAATACCCTTGAGATATACCTTTGATATGAAAGTATCTCGGTAACCTAGAGGACTCTCAAAAAATGATCAAATGACAATTATACCCTAAATGGGTAACTTGGATATCAAATTTGACATATAATGAAAAATTTGCTAATAGGTCCCTAAATTTTTTAAAATTACATTTCATGCCCCACATGAGGACTAGAGGAATACGAATGGTCTTAATATTTTCTACACCCCCCGGAGGACTAGAGGAATGCTAGTGATATTCTTAAAATGTCTGAAATATCCTAAATGGGTGGTATTTATGAGAAAAGACCATTTTAACCCTAATATGCAAGGCTTTACTAATAGTTCCTAAACTTTATTAACTTTATATAATAGTTTGTACATGATATAAAACAAAAAAGTTAAACATCAAATATATCCAAAACAAAACTAAAAATTATACCATATATTTTAAGATGGTTCATCCAAGCACTTTTGGCTTTGGGACAATTTTTTGAATTTTATAAATAAATCCCTAGAATTCCTAAAATTATAAAATGACCTCAAAAAGTTAAAAATGTATAATACGCATCTAATCATGCTAAAAATACATGGAAAACACCCATAAAAATCTACTAAGCATTTGGCCAAGCATGAACAACATTAAAATAATTTTTTTCAATTTTGCAATTTAATCCCTAACTTTCCATATTTTCAAAAAAGCCTAAAAATAAAAAAAAATTCATAAATAAACCCACATATGTTCGGCCAACTTGAAAAATATCTTTCTAAGGCCTTTAGAAAATTTGGAAAATTTTTTTTAGGTCCCTATAACTTTTAAACATAACACAATAATCCAAAATGTCAAAATCAAGCATGAAAATTCACTTAAAAATCATCATCATATTCGACCAACATCAATAAACAAAGCAAAATATTTTCACAATAGGATTTCATGAATATCAACACATATCCTAATATCTACCAATCTCACATCATCATTATCAATCATGAAATATGAACATATGAACAAACTTTAATAATAATAAAAAATAGCACAAAATCACATACATAATATCATAACATCATTCCACAACCAAACATATATTTTTATGACAAAAATTAAATTATTATTAATAAACATCAAATATAACAAATAAATAAAGAATGAATGATCATAGCCTTCAAACTTGGCATTTAAAATGCTTCAAAATCCATGAACTTAAGTCATCAAAAGGTTCTAAAAAGGAAGAATTATGCATGAAATGAGCAAAATTTGAAGTTTTTAGAGACAATATACTTTAAAAGCTTTAAAACTTGGAAAACTTTAGTGCTTTGTTTTTTTTTTTTTTTTGCCAAAAGTCCAAAATGAAGTATCCTCCCCCAGGGGAGGTTCAACCAAGGAGTAGGAAAATCCCCTTGGTCAAAAATTTATTTTATTTTTTAATTATTATTATTTTTTGGATATTAGTAAATTAATAAGTATGAATTAAATTAATTTTGTCACTTTGTGTGAGTCATCATATATGAATCATCATCTTAATGATAATCATGATAAAATCAACTACGGTTAGAGCCAAAATAAATTGGTTAGGGAAAAATTGAAATCCAACTAAACTAGTTATCATGAAACTCGCTTATTTAACTCCAAAATAAAAAAAAAAAGTTAATAAACATAAAAAAAATTGAAAATGAAAGAAATAAAATCACAATAATAATAAAAAAATCTTTCTTGGAAATCCCAAATTTATAAAATCTTATGAGAAAAATCCTTATGAAAGAAGATTAATATTTGAAAAAAAATGGACAACTCATAAAATAAACTAAAATTTCAAAAAATGAATTTATATGAATTTAATGAAAGTATCTGAAAAATTTTAAAAGTTCTAAACTTAGAAAAACTTCTTCGAAAAAATTTACAAAGTAGAAAACTCTATATTTGGAAACAAGAAAATTCCAAAAAATACTTTCAAAATTATAAAAGTGACTTGAATTCAATATATTATTCAAAATATGAATTAACAAAAAAGAACAAAAAATGGAAACATGAAATACGGAACAAATTTTACAGGGAAAATTTCAAAAAAATTCAATTTTAAATAATTAATTTGACAAATTAACACCTGGTGGTATAAAATGCCAATACGTATTTTCTCTTGAATATTTTTTATTTTTTTTAGGTAAGTATTAGCGTAAATACTACAATGGTATTAGTAAAAAATAAAATGGTCGACCTTTAAAATTTCATGAAAAAAGTTTAAAAAATTCTTAATAAATATAAATTTGACCATGATATTATCTATAAAAATAAATTTCAAAATTTATCAAAAATATTTAAAAACTAATTTTACTCTTGAATATTCATCCTTTTTATCTAGGACATATTCTTTCTAACCCTCGAAATTGCACTTTTTCTATCATATGCAAGCGTGATCATTCAACTATGACCAAATTGGTCTTGAAAATGTCTAGCCTGCCTAAAAGAAATCGACCTATACCAAGTCTACTACTAGGTTCACGTTCTCAAATATTTAGGACTATCAAGAAAAAAGGGCTTAGATGAAATTAGGTGTCTACAACTGCCCTTTTTGGCCATTGCTAAAAATAAAAAATAGGGCAAAGACCAAATAGACATATTTTCATTTGAGTTATTTAGTTTAAAAAAATAAAATAAAAACATTTACATTAAAACATAATTAATGGAAAAGAAACCTTGAATCTAAGAAGAGACCTAAATTAAAAGAGCTGACTTGGGCGGAGCCAAAGTCTAATGGGTTGACCAGGCGAAATCACAGTAGTCAACTAAACAGTGACCACGATAAAACCTAAGTTAGATGGTTTGACCAGTCTAAACTGTAATAGCCATTTAAGAATGACCAAGGTAGAACTTAAATTTAATAGGTTGACCCAGGTGAAACCTAAGTCAGATGGGCTAACCAGAATAAAACCATAATAGTCAATAAAGGGTGACCAGGGCAAAACCTAAGTTGAATGCGTTGACCAAGGCAAAACCATATCTTGATGGGTTAACTAGGGTAAAACCATAGCTTGATGGTTGACTAAGACAAAACCCAAGTCGGACGGGTTGACTAAGGTGAAACCATAATAGTCAATTAAGGGTGACCAAGATGAAACCTAAGCTGGATTGGTTGACCAAGCTGAAACCATAGTAGTCAACTAAGGATGACTAGGGCAAAACCATAGTCGAATGGGTTGACTAGGGCACAACCATAATAGTCAACTAAGGGTAGCTAAGGCAAAACCTAAGTAGAATGGATTGATCAAGGCAAAACCATAATAGTTAACTAAGGGTGACTAAAATGGAACCTAAGTCTAATAGGTTGACCAAGCAAAACCAAATAGTAAACTAAGGGTGACTAGGATGGGACTTAAGTTTGATGGGTTGTTAAGATCTAATATTTTATATGTTTGAAAAAAATACAAGATTTACTTTTTCTTTTGAGGGAGTGGATATACTGAATAATTGTTATTTTTCTCTCATATCATGCTAGCATTTAATCTATAAATTATTACATGCAATGCACACAGAATGCATATGATGAACTTTCTTGATTATATTTTCCTTATAAATCAATCTCTGATCTAGCCTATATTGGAGTTGAAGTACTTTTACAAAATATAGCATATTTTTCTTTTTTATATGGTGAAATGAGCCTACGCCTCTACTTAGAGTTAAAGGCATCTTCAAAAAATATTATGGATATCTCTTTTTCTTTTTAGCAAAAGGAGCCACTGCTTAAACTTACGGTTAAAGACATCTTCAAAAGATGTTGCTAATAAGATGAGTCCACTCTTATATTTGGAGTTGAAGGCATGTGTACAGAACATGTCTATTCCTATTCTTAAAGTTGAAGGCATATTCAGAAAATGTTAGGAACAAAATAAGCCTACTCTTATTCTTGTAGTCAAAGGCATCTTCACAAAATTTTGTGAATATCTCTTTTTTTTGGGCAAAAAAGTTTGTATCTATCTTTAATATTTTTTTTTAGGGAACCACCTAAAGAATTTATCTTTCTTTTTAGGATTTTTTTAACCATGTATCCCAAATATTCTAGAATTTTATTTGTCCACCTTAACTTTTCCTAAAGTGTTCAAAAGATTTGAAACATTGACTAAGGTCCCTATAATCTTTTGACCTTATTCCAAAATATTATAAAGAAATCACTTTGTCATTCATTTTTTTTAATTTTTCATTTCCTTAAATTATTAATCATCAATTATAAAAAATGCTAGTATGGTTAAAGTAATTTGATAAAAATATGGATGAAGATAAACATTTGCATTCCAATAAAAGAAAGAAATACAATATTGGTTTTTCAATAAAAAATCAAAGATAAGGGTAAGATACAAAAAGAATTCGAATATTATTCTAATGGATGGAATCTCTTATTCAGTTTTTCAGAGATCTCTTCTAAATAAAATGTTTGCTTTTATGTAGATTCATCTCTTAAGAATGTTTCTGATCATACCATGCTTTTATCAGCCTTAACTTTTTGGCCCATTATGTGTTACTCATTTTTTTGCCAAATGCTTAAGCTATCTTTTTTGGGTTTTTAACTCAGAACCTCCTTTTCTTATCGCCTTTAATTGGATGCTCTTTTAGGTTTTCATCCAATTTATTTATTTATTATTGTTTTGGATGCCTTTTTTAAGTTTTCATCTAATGTTTTTCTATTTTTTTATTCAGATGCCTTTTTTACGCTTTCATTTGATTTTTTTTCTTTTTTTTAATGACACTGCCTTCTAGGCATAATGTTTTTAAACATTGCTAGAATTGATAAGGTTTGGTAAATATGCCCATCCATTCTTGCCAAAATTAATACTCCTCCAGAAAATGCTTTTTGAACCATGTAAGACCTTTTTCAATTAGGCACCCATTTGCCCCGTGGATCCTTTTAAACAAAAAAAGATTTTCTTTAGCACTAATTCCCTTTCATGGATTTACCTTGGACAAATTTTCTTGTCATGGGTTCTCATCATTCTTTTCTAGAACATTCATCCATGTAGGGTCACCTTCAGCCTCTTTTCTTCAATGAAATTCAATTGTTCATAACGATCCCAAACCCACTAAGCTTTATCTAACTCGGTCTTTATCAGTACCCAAAGTAAGAGGATTTTAACTTTACCTAGTAGAATGGTTTTTGTACCATAAACGAATGAGTAAGGCATTGGCCCAGTTGAAGTCTAAACTAAAGTTCGATAAGCCAAGAAGGTGAAGAAGAGCTTCTTATGCTAATCTTTATAAGTCTTCACAATTTCCCTACAATCTGCTTAATGTTTTTATTGGCTATCTCTACAGCTTTGTTCATCTTTGGACAGTATGTCACCTTGTGATTTGAAATTTTAAGTTGGATACATGCCTCTATCATCAATTTATTATTTAAATTAGAGGTGTTATTTATTATAATTCTCTCAAAGATTTTGAATTGGCAAATGACATTCGTCTTTAGGAATCTTATCACTATTGACCTTGTTACATTTGCATAGGAGGTAGCTTTGACCCATTTGGTGAAGTAGCCTATGGCCACCAAGATGAAATGATGATGATTCAAAGCTATAAAGGGTAACTGGGCCAAGAATGTCCATACTTCATATAGAGAAAGGCCATGGCATAGTTCTGACGTGCAATTGCAAAGGTGCTACATGGATCTTGTCAACATAAACTTGATACTTGTGGCATTTTTGGGCATGCTTGACATTATCACCCTCCATAGTCATTTAGAAGTAGCCCAGCCTTATGATTTGTCTTACCATTTTATGTCCATTGGCATTAATTCTACAAACCCTTTCGTGTACCTTCTCTAAGATTTCTTATGCTTTAGAAGCGTCTACATATCTCAACAATGTCTAATCATAACTTTTTTATAGAGAACCTCACCATTTAGGATAAAGCTTGTTGCCAGCCTTCTTAGTATCCTTTTGTCATTTTTGCAGATGTTGTCTAGTATACTTTATCCTTGAGGTATTTTTTTATGTCGTAATACCATAGGAAATGATCCACTTCTCCTTTAACGATATGATAATATGTAAAGAACTCATATATACTCATCTGAATTATGGTTACTTTTTGCCCTTTGTTCATTTTAAACATCAAGGTAAAGATGGCTATAGCATCTATCATTTTGATTATCATCATGGGGCAAACAGATAATTTGACCTTTTTAAACTCTTCTAGCAATTCTAGAATCAACCTTTTATATTGTAGTAGCCTTAAATCTTTGGTTTCCCATTATCAATGTAATTGATAAATCACTAAGGCCCAATCCCCATAAACTTTTAATTTTTGAATTTTTCTTACTACGGCTGCATAAAGCTATTAGGAATGCCCTAAGATGAAAGACATTTTAATTTTTTTCATTAATTTGAATTGATTATTTATATATTTAAGTTATCATTATACCATTGCTATTTCATCCTAATTTAGATTTTCATGTTAAAGTCAATGTAAGCAAATATGGTTCATTAACTGCTTGTGTTTATACCATTAAAATGTTGTATATAATGGACTTTATATGCGAGAAGGCAACTTCTAAGGTAAGTAGTCTAAATCAATACTCCATAGTTTATGAGGTTAAGGTCAGCAGTTAACTTATGTTATAACTATTATGTCATCTAAATCAATTGGAAAGGTGGCTTGTCTTGGTCATCTAGGCGGTTTGACCCTAAGTAGAGACATAGATATTACCTAAAGGCAATGATCTATTGAATTGGACTAAACTGCAATTAGTCCATTAATAAGTCCATTTATATGGATTAATTCACTTTTAACGTTCATTGTGTAATTACCTTATCTTGAGTAAGTAGTTGACTCCATGTGTATAACTTGTATGTTTGACATTCCAAAGGCTAAAGCATCTCAAAGTAGTAAGCTGCTAGACTAGTTTGTTGAGCATATGACTTATACTTGATGGGAGCTTTACTTATAAATATGGGATCACAGCGCTCATAAAGAGTTAAGGTTATCCTTTTAAAAGGCATTATATGGTATAGTGAAAATGGATAAGGCTTCGATCATTTATATGTCAAGTGATAAATTGTTCATATGAACAATTATGTTCACATGGAGAGTACAATAGAACTTTAAGGTAAAGTGATCAAGTAGGTAAAATAGACTTTTAACCTTAAGTTGACCATGGATATCACATGAAGGTATTACATAAATGACAAGGTCATTAGACCAAAAGGCTATTTATAAAGCTTATGTAATACTGTATATAATTGGGATTGCAGTCTCAAGTCTTTAGTGGTACAACTCTAATATTAATAATTATGTGATTAATTACTCCGGATAGAATAATTAATACATAGATTATTGGAGTCTAATTATATGTGTATAATTGGTCCTTCTACTAGCTAAATAAAATTCATTAATGGTTGGTTATTAATCAGAATATCCAGAGATGGAAGATTCTTAATATAGTAAAATGGTACACTAGATTCACTTAGTTCAGAAGTGTGGGCATTTTCTTCAATAAATAAATAAAAGTGATTTTTTTGGTATCATTTATTTAGAATATATATTTAATTTGATTAAATATTTATTTATACAAGAATTAGTAATTTAAATTAATTATATTTATCTTTTGATAAATATAAGAATTAATTTAAATTAAATAGATATGGGAAATTAACTATTTATATAATTAATTTAATATCTATTATGACTTGTTTAAATATTTATTTATAAATTAAATATGGATAATATTCTAAATAAATTAAAAAATTTTATTTATTTATTTTAATTTATGATTAAATTAGTTATTTTATTATAGTTAATTTTATTTTGATAATTAGTACAAAATTATTCTACTCGAATAAAATTACAATTATTTTATTTTGAATTAGAATTGGAGTTATGAAAAATTATTAGATTAAATAAAATTAATAGTTTAATCATAATTAATTAGTATTCAGATTAAATAAGCTAAATTTCATAAAATAAATTTAAGCCAAAATATTGTCTATAGACACTAAGGTTTGGGCTAAATTATAGTGGGCACCTATACTAAGGTGCTACCACATATGGGTTTTATGGAATTAATAAAATAATTATTTTAATTCAAAAATTAAAATTAAGGCTACCTTATTACCTGGTATAAATAAGAGGTTTATGCCTAAGGTTTTTTTGTTAGACTTTGTGGCCACACCTAGAGGTTTCTAATCACAATATCTTGTAATTCTAAACCTAGTGGCCCATGGTGGTCATTAAAAAGCATCAATCCGTATAAATCTAGGGTTGATTAAGACTAAGAGTACCCATACACTCTATCATCTTGGAATTGGAGAATAGAAGAGAAGTCTAGTTGGTTGAAGCTTTCACACGGATTTAGGAATTCTTGGATGGCATCTTTAGTCTGTAACTCAGATAACTGATTAAAATGGTTTTATTGTATATAACAACACATTTAGTACGATTGGATTATAAATTTTTTAAAATTTCACTACGCATCTGATCAGCTTTTCCTATAGTGGCCTCATGACACATGCCTCACACTCTACCACATTATCTGTATAATAAAAATCTAACCTAGCAGTGAAAGGATTATAATCTCTTTTTGATGATATCAAAATCACCATAATTCTATGACCCAAAGCGTTTGAGTTTCCAACAAAATACATCTTCCATATCAATTTCTTTAGAGGTTCTTCTCTTGTTGCACTATGATATTCATTAAAATTTTATCAGGGAAATCAAAATCTAAAAGCTGATAGTCATCAAACGCCCAGCTTACTAGGAATTCAGCAATGGCATTTCCTTTTATAGCCTTCTAATTGACATGGACTATATTATATTTCGATAACAAGACCTATCACCTCACTACCCGTCCAGATAGTGCTAGTGCTTCAAAGAAGTACTTGATCGGATCGATTTCGGTCATTAACAAGGTGGTATGATACAACATGTACTATTGGAGCTTTTTTATAGTCTATAATAGGGCATAGCATATATTTTCTATTAGGGAATAATTTACTTCATAATCCAAGAACTTTTTCTGAGGTTCTAGACACCTCATTTTTTCCAAGCCAACTTTTGGCATCCCAGGACTCAATTGAAAAGTGATAGAATCCAAAAAATAAAAAATGAATTAGGGATGACTGTGGGGTGCCTGTCGCTAGGCATTATTCCGTGACACGACACAGCAAAAAATTTTTTTAAGAAGATCCAAAATGCCTATGGATTGTATTACGAAAAAATATAAAAATAAAGCATCAAAGGTCAATATTCATGGTGTCACCAAAGTCATTCGGATGAGTACACAAGTCAAGGTGAGGTAAATCAGAAAGCCACAGGTACATGCAAGTTATATTATGCATAAGTATTGATACGAGGCTTTTGCATCACCAATAATTTGAATTTTTATGTGTAGTATCGATACATGGGAGTTTATCTCGAGACCTACTGAGATATGTAGATACCCATCATGATTGTATTGATATAAACCTTAGCAGTAGCTATATTTATGACTTTTGGCAAAATGTATCGATACACAAGCTTGAGTATCAATAAAAGCCTCTCAGTCTCAAGACTAGAAACATTTTTTACTTTTGGTATCGATACATAATTTATTGTATCAATACTCAAATGCAAAAATTTCCTTGAGTATCGATACACAATGTTTTGTATCGATACACAAAGGCATTTTTGCCTAATTTTAGCTATTTTTTCAACTGTTGCACCATTGATTCAAAATTCGATTCAAACATGTTTCTGGCACCAAAAATCATCAAAATTCATACCAGGCTTTGTCTTTGTGCTTGTGATTGGATTTAAACAAAATTTTGAGGCCCAAATAGCCAATGACAAGGGACATTTAATGACATTATGTAAATTGTCAAAGGGTAAGGCTAAATTTTCTTAATGCTGAGCTGCATAAAGTAGTCTTGATCCACTATTTTTGCTGAGCAAGCCAATGGATTTGCATGGCAGTTGAGCAAAATACTTAATTTTTGCATGATGTACATGCACCAAAACCCTAAAATACCCTTGTTTTTTGCATCTTTTCTCATCATATCACATGGCTATATGGGCCAACCTTGGATTCAACAAGAGGGAACCTTACCATAAAAAAAAAAACATTGTCAGTAAAAAAACACTCACTTCCAAACATTTCCTTAATATTCCCTAGCCACCAAAAACCAAGAAACTCTTCTCCATTCTTGGAACCCCTCTAAACCATCACTAAAAGTCCTTTCAAAGACCTACATTTCACTCATATTCCCACTTAAAACTCCTCTTTATCCATACCTAACTAAAAAGCCTTTTTTTCATCACTCTCTCACTGTTAAACCCTAAAAAAGGTGAGTTCAATGTTACTGCTCAAAAAAAAGGTTGAAGCTTAAAATTTTTGGTATATTTTCCCCACTTGACTCTGCATATTCTTCGATTTTTCAACATTTTAATCATCTTAGGATTTCTCTATGTTACCATAACCCTTATAAGATTCTCATGTATTATTGCTACCTTGTTTGTTGTAGTCTTAGGATGCTGATGTTCTCTTAATGCCTTGATGTTGCATGGTAGGCCAAATACCTGGTATTTCATTATGTCATCAAAGCAACGCTGTATTCATGTAATTCTATCATGTTTCATCTATCTTTATATGTTTAACACATGCTTGAAAGTTTTCATAACATGCATTGAGCATGTTCATGCATTTTCTTGCATATTAAGGAGTTTCATGGCATAAAAATACTGTCTTGAAAATTTCAGCATGCTTATCTTTGCTTAGATATGTTTATGACATCTTCCATAACGTGATTTTTTATGCCATTCATAGAGTTATCATTTTCATTCACCTTATTTGTCACCTTATTGCATTTTTGTCATGTTAAAATGTCATCTTTGTGTGTTTGCGTACTTGCTTGTCTGCTAAAAATCTAATTTAAAAAAAAAAAAACCCAAGTTAAGTCTATGCTACCATCAAATAATGGGGACTAGCATAGATTTAATGTTTTGATTAAATTGGTCCCCTAATTTTGGGGACAAACAAAACTTTCCAAGTTTGGATTCAAGGAAATAAAATGTTGTTTTCTTTTGTTAAAGTATTAAGCCTTGATCTTGAGTCCAATACCCTCTTTAATGGCATAGTCAATGGGTTGTTTCATTATCCCAAACTACTCCAAGATTGTGGAATAAACTCCTGATGCCCATGTTACTTGTCCTTTCTTGTCAGGAATGTTCAAACGTCCTAGATTTGAGTCTGTCCTTGAAAAAACCCAAAAATACTTAATAACTCCCTTATTTTTGCACTTACAGCATCATAGTCTGAGTTTGAAAAATTATTTTAAATTTATAAATGATTTTTCTAGAATTTTTTGATATTTGTCTCCTAAAAGGCATCAAAGTAACTTTCCAACGGTGTCTTGTTTGCCTTTGGGTCATCCTGATGAGGGATTATGATTTTTTGAAACTTTACTATCTGAAACCCTTGGAACGGCATGCGATATTCTGTTTGGGCCATTTTGGCCTATCTGATGATTATTCTGAAATTTTTAAATATTTTTCCTAAAACATTTGCAAAATTCCCTTTTAGGAAAGGTATTATTCATGATTTAATGATTCCAAATAAGATCGAAATGATTTTTCAAAATCTATTACACCCTTTCCCCTGTAATTACTGCCAGTGTTGAAATAGGCCTAACTCCAAAAATTAATTCCACCTGGAATATGATTTTCTAGGATTTTTAAAATATTTTTAGATAAGTCATCATCGAGTTACATTTCTAATGGTACCTTATTTACACCTTGAAGCCTTCAGATGCACCCAAAATAAATTTTGGAAAGGAGATGATGTGACATTGTACCCTGTTTTTAACCTAATTTCTGAAACGCCTCTATAGAGACATTTGAATGCCTTAAAGTACATCTGATTCCTACTATACGAACCTCTAAAGCCTGGATCAAAGCATGAGACAAAAATATATTGTATACAAATCTCGATTTTCTACTTTTGAAATCTTTTTTTTTGAAAAGAACTTTTTATTCTAAAACATTAAAATTTTCATTTTTAAGGATACTCCAACCCCATTACTTCAAGGGGATACTCCAACCCTATTTTTCACTAAAAATTTTGAATTTTTTCTTGGACCTATTCAAGATTCCTAATTATTTTCTTAAATAATAACAAATTTTCATCTCTAGGGTATTCTAATCCCACTACTCCAAGGGGATACTCTAACCCTATTTTTCATTAGAAAACTTAAATTTTCTCTTTATTCCTAATTATTTTCATAATTTTATCTTGGGGAATACTCTAACCCTACCTCTCTGATGCAATACTTCAACCCGTTTTTACCACAAAATTTCTTTTTGATTAAAACCTTTTTTCGTCCCACAAATTACCATTGAATCCAAACCTGTGTCTAAGTTGTCATCCCATTTATTTTTCAATAATCAAAGACAATTATTACATATATTTCGATCGTCCTTCCTTTTTACATTTTTTGTGATTGTTTATTTATGATATTATTATATTCTTTCTCATCTCACTAACACGTTTCCCTTTTGTAGTGATTATCGTGCATTCATATTTAAAATTTGTTTTCCAATAAATTTACAAGGTAATGTTTTGTGTTGTTATCTCTCTAGTGCCTAATATGAAATATCCAAATTTTCAAAAATTTAATCCGAAAATGATTTTCATAAAAAATCCCTATGCTCCTCATTACTTCCATGGTGCAAGATGATGTCAAATTATCTTTCAAAAATCGAATTTACATTTTCCACCAAAGTTCATGCATTAAAGGGGATTATATCTAAATAATAACCAAATGGAATCGATTAAGCTGAAACTAAAGTGAGACATAGTTAATAGATACTGATTTTGGGTGTTGTGGGGGTGCTAATCCTTCCCCATAGCTAACCAACTACCAAACCCAACAAATAAATCTTTGGACTTTATAGACCTTGAAATCAATGTTTCAAGTTTTATAACTCAGAATATTATTTTCAAGAGGCATTCGATCCTGCTTAGCCCAAAATGATTGGTTGTGACTCCAAGTCTATGGCCACTTCGTGGTGGCCATCCAAGACTAGTTGGATAAACTATTTGCCTAATGGTTTCTCTCACCTTCATATTACTATACCTAATCCAAATCTCGATCATGGGATAACTCAAAGGCTCAATCACCATCAATATTATACATTTTTAAGTCAAGCACACTAAGCCCTTCGGATCGTCCGAAGTTTTAAAGATAGGCATGTGGCGATAGCTTGGCAACTCCACTGTGGATAGTTTACAGAGTTAGGCCTATGACTAGTTATGCCTCACACGATCCTTAGCTTTTCGGCTTTCATTATTATTTAGTTATAATTCCCTTTTATTTTTATTTTCTAACCTTTTACATTTCATGGCTTTTTTTGTGATTGTTAGGGACCACTCTAATCTCGAATAAATATTGACTCGTTTAAGTATGGTAATACGAGGGTAAAAAAAGTTTAATTATTTTCTTGACACACACCGTTCATTTGCATTTGTATTAGATTCCTACCAAACACCATGCTGTGATTAGAATCCCAACTATTAGGAGGAAGTGAGAAATCTGCCTTTGTGAGTAATCCTCCATATAGATATAGCGAGACCTTCAAGAGTGTAAATTAGCTATATCTCTTATGAGTACCCCTCTGCATTTGCATAGGGAAAAATATCCACCAAATCGAACCTATTCCTCTAAGCCTGAGATTGGCTGGGCTTGGGGTGCCTTGGTTGTCCTTAACAGATGGAGGAGTGATTCAGATACCAAATTAGGCATCAACTTAAACCCATATAGTGAACCTTATAAGCCAAACCATGTCAAACCAAACCAAGTCACTGCTAGAATAACCCAGAGAATAGAATCACTCGAGGAAACACTTTTTGCTTTAGTCTTATATATCATTGTTACGTGGGTGATGATGGGTGAACCTAGTCGCCCTTATTTGTCATTTATTTTCATGGTCATTTGTTTAGGATATGCTGATACGTTCGATAGCAAATCCTTTTTAATAAGTGGGTGATGACAAACAAATGTCATACTTGCAATGCCATCTTAAAATTGTTATATCTGACCACAATAAGCCGTCATGCTATCTGAACCGATGGCTTAACATGTACTCGCAATAAATGGTGATGAACGAACATCACCACTTAAATGGTCATCCTCACGAGGTATCGTATTACCTCGTTAAAAGGTAATTTTTAATGCGGGCATGCCGTTTTGTTGTCTGTTCAATGTCTTAACATCCACGATCATCATGTCTGCCTTTAGGCATCGTACCACTTATTTTCGGGGAAAGTTTTGTGATGCATTTTTATTGCTATTCTTTCATTCCTTTATCCTTAGGCCTATTATTTCGTATGGTCACTAACTCATTTCCCTTTTTACTTTTTCTTTTTCAATTTCATCATAATCATCGTCATCATGGGACAATTGACTATGGATTAGTGTTCATTAGGGGGTGTCCGTCATGGAGCAAAAGTCCATTTCAAATTTAAAGCCTTTTGAGGAAGTTTGAGCATGGTTAGAGCACCAACAACATGAAGATAGGGACGTCTTGAAACCCAAGTATTTTTTGACAAAGCATGAAAGGGACAAGATAGGGTACTGTCAAATGACTAGTGAGATCTGAAGTATGTATGGACCGGTTAGGATAATACTGAGAAGGAATTATTCACGAAAATATACGAAAACATTGCTTTTTTGCTCCAAGTTTGTTGGATGTTAGCCTATTGCAAGTAGCATCTCAATTTTGGAACCTAAAATATCGATGTTTCTCTTTCAATCATGAAGATTTGGTCCTAACAGTTGATAAATACACTGCATTACTCAACATTGAGAAAGCCAAGGCTGATAGAATATGCTACAAGGCTTTGAACCCTCCAACTTTTAAGAAAATATTAGCCTAGATTCTTGATGCACTAGAGACTTAGATTAAAAGTCATATCAAGATGAAGGAGAATAAAGACTGTATCTCATAAGGCAGTTTGAAGAAAGCAGTGGTGAATACTGATGACCTTCAAAAAATCCAAGATATCTACGCTTTAGCTATATATGGTTTGGTCATATTTTTGAAAACATAAGGCCATGTTAAAGCTACAGTAGCATATCTCTTCTCTCGATTATGCTACAACATTAATCCCATATCGATATCATTGCTAAAACTATTCGAGCTCTTAGTTTTTGCAAGAAAATAGGTACGGGCCATTTTATTGGATATGCACCATTCTTTAACATTTGGCATGTTAATCACTTTTGTCCTAAAGAAAATAATATGTCCTATAACTTCTTACCTAACTTTAGCCCTATCTCTATGATCCTTGAGAAGGAATGGTCTCAGGAAAAGTCTGAAGAGCTATTGGTCTAGAAACTTCAAAACCTTAATCAAGAAGAGGCAACATGGAAAACCTTTTAGTTCTCACCATAAACAATCATATATAGGCGTGGAGATTATAGTTTTGTGCCACTCATGGGATTATGGGGAAACACTAACTATGCACCCATGTTGGCTTTGCAATAATTTTAGTATTGATAATTCGACCCCTTCATCTAAGACTTAGAGTTATAGGATTTCAACTATGGTGAACCTGATTACAAGTCAGAAGTTCACCTAGCCTTTCATGCATGGAAACAAACTCGTTGTATGGATAGGTATTGGAGAGAAAACGGTACAACCCTGTGATATGACGAGTAGAGGACCCGTCATATCAATGACTCTTTAACTTTATCTATTGTTGAAACATCACAAGCCGCAGTTAAGGGATTCCCCACTAAGATGGAATTACTTAGGCGAGAGTTCGAACAAGAAAGGGCAACCTTTGCTAAAGAAATTACTCGCTTAAAGGAAGAAAATAGTCAATTAGAAATGAACCTTTACCTTTAAGATGGTGAGGCAAACTGGGATGTGAAAGAGAAAATAGTCTGAATTAAGATCTCAAGAGTTTGAGGAAAGATTATGTGGCACTCAATAAAGTAAGCAAGTCTCAATGCCATGGAAAGTCATCAATTAAGTGGGAAGCAAAAATTAATACCCTCAAGAAAGAATTGCACTGATATAAAGAAAAGGTTATGGTCAATAAAGAGAAACTCGTTAGAACTTATGCCTTTGTATTAACCAATCAAAAGAAGCATAGAAGATTAGAAGCTCAAGTTCTGGATTTGAGGACAAATCATGTCGAGAATATGACTTTAACACTTAGAATCCAAGATCTAGAGCATTCTCTATAAGCTTGCCAAGACCAAATCAATGAACTAACAAGAGCCTTCGAACAGTAAGAGCAAGAATGGCTACAAACGATTGATCAAGCATGCCCAAACCATTAAGATCACTACCACCATCTCACTAGGCAGATTCAAGCAATCTAGTTAGAAGTTGAACACATGATGGATAGTGCACGACCCTTGACACATAATATTCTACCCATCGGAGCCCATGAACAAGAATTGTTATACTTTTTGGAGGATGTAATCAGGTAATGTAACCGTGTTAGTTATTTTTGAATGTAATCATGTTTAATTGAGATATTCTATTACTTTAATGAAAAATGCTATTGATGGAGCTACCCCTTAATCTAGTTGTCCTTTTTGCATTTGCATGACTAACCTAGGTCTTTTATTGTTTATTTCATTCATGTTAACATTAATTTATCTTCATAACAGCATACTCACTTTCATTGCATCAAACATTATAAAAGCCTAATCTGTAAAAATTTAAACTGAAGGCCAAAACACAAAACCTAAAGTTTGTCATCGATATAACACTTACAATAGTCAGAAAGCTATGGAGAATGATCACCAAGCTCACAGTGAACAACTCAATCTTATGTATAGAAAGTACCAAGAGAAATCACTTTGTAGGAATGAATAACTCCAAGCTCAAATTGCAAAGTTGACTAAGCTATTATCCAAAGCTTTAAAGGAAAAAAGATAAACAAGCATAGCTGATGTGGGAAAAAAAACTAGTTAATCCTAAAAACAACTTGAATTGTGGTATTGAAGCCACCAATGCTAAAAAAAGAGCATTGCATGGGCAACATCCTCCGACAGCAAATATCCCTTCAACTTAGCTATTCATCTACATTAACCTTGTAGTAGCATCTCATTTAGTTTAGGGATTTCAAGGTGTGAGCTCTTCATCGGCAAGACCTATAGTCTTAGACATCGATAAGCAAATGAAACAAGACAAAGCAGAGAAGTCATCAAAAAATGATAAAAACTTAAACAAGTATCAGCCACTAAAGAAGTGCTTTCGAACTATTGAAAAAGTGACAAATTTAGGATTACAGACGTAAAATCTTTAGGATTGGTTTCGAGCCTCATTATCTTGCCTAAGTTCAAAGTGTCAGATTTTCAAAAGTACAATGGGACTATTGACCCCAATACCTACCTTCGTATGCACTACCATAAAATGGCTGGGTATGAAGAGAACAAGAAACTACTAATTCATTGCTTTCAAGATAGTCTGATTGGGGCAATTATCCATTGGTATATAGGGCTGGATCCTATAAAAATTTAAACATGGGAAGATATGGCTTGTGCCTTCTTTGAGCAATATAAGCACGTGTTTAATTGGGCTTCAAATTGCCTTTCTCTTATAAACATGGAAAAAAAAAAGCCTCTGAAATCTTTAGGCAATATGCTCAAAGATAAAGAGAAAAGGCAGCTCAAGTTCATCCCTCTTTGAATGAAAAAGAAATAATGATCATGTTTGTCTACACCTTACAAGCTCTCTACTATGAAAGACTAGCAGGAAATGCCATGAAAAATTTTACCGATATGGTTATATTAGGTGAAATGATTGATAAAACTATCAAAAGTGGTAGGATATCCATTGGAGAATCATTTGGGTCAGTCAAGAAGTCAATAAATAAGCGTAAGAAGAAGAAGGTGAATGTTGTTAGCAAAAGTCATGCCAAGTTTAATCAAAATCTACATCCAGTGCTAGCTTTGTATCTTCCAAATATGTTGAGTCTGAGTTTTAGCCCTTACTTATCAGCACCATAATGAATTCATTCTGGGTTTGCTCTAACAATGAGTTTTGCACTAAATCCCATTCAAAACATGACCCAGGGTGCAGAACCTCGCAACGTGAACAATGTAATAGCTCTAAACAATCAACAAGCGCCCTAAGAAAGGGAGCACTTTGAGCTACTCACCTGCTCCTATAAAGAGATTTACTTTCAACCATTGGTAGGTCAACTGTGGCCCTAATATTCACAAATCCAAGATCACCACCATATCCTAAGTGGTACGATGAGAATGCATACTGTGAGTACCATGCTAGAGCATAAGGTCATTTGATTAAGAATTGAACCTTATTTAAGAGAAAGGTATAAGGTATGCCAAAAAAAAGTGATCAAGGTTGAACAAGGGCTTGGACCAAATGTTGGAGCCAATCCCATTACGTAATTACGTGGAACTAAGAATGAATGCAGTAATTGATGGGAAAAGTTGTTGGGTCAAAGGAAACATTAAAGAAGCCAAAATGTCGATGAGTAAGGTTTGCAGGCTTTTATGAGAGCCAAAAAAGATCAAAGATCAGAGCAAAAAAATCATTAGGCCATTTTGCTTAGGCCATTTTGCT
>JBBYHK010000022.1:5286534-5315287 GCA_038382065.1 Adansonia grandidieri
TTAGGCCATTTTGCTTAGGCCATTTTGCTACCATTATACTCACAGGCATGATTTGCAACACTACCTACCATTCTTAGAAATGGTCCAAGTAATGATAGACTAGTCTGAGATTGAGTTCTATAAGGAGTGGGATAAACACATCAGTCCATCTATTAATGCCATAAATGAGGAGAGGCCTACAAATGACTAGATCTTAAGACATCTATCTCTCATGAGAATGGAAAAGAAAGTTGATGAAAGTTTCAAGCAATATGCTTTGAAATGGATGGAAGAAGCTGCCCAGATTCACCCCTTGTTGATAGAAAAAAGATGACTGTCAAATTCAGCAGCACATTGCAAGCCCATTATTACGAGAAAGTAGCAAAAAGCTTATCAAGAAGCATCGCGGACATAGTTGTACTTTGTAAAATTATTGATGAGGCTATGAAAAATAAATTAGGTAGAAGAAATATCTACAAAGGCAAAGATAACGAAAAAATGAAGGCTAGTCAACAACCAAAATTTGGCACCGAAGACAGTTCATCTCAAACTCAGGCTAAGTTTGACCTAAGTACAATAGTTATTAAAAAGAATTGTGAGATCATAGAAAACATAGATGAAGTAAGGACACTAATGAATTAGGTCTTGCAAATCTTGATGCAAGCTAAATTAGTTAACATAGCTATAAAGATAGAGGAAAAAATTAATGACTTTTACAATTTTCATACCATTTATGGCCGCACTCTTCAAACATGAAAGGAATTTTGTGCTATGGTTTAAAGGATGATGAACAAGGGTAGCATAACATGTATACCAAGTTTGCAAATGCAATGCCGTCTACCAACATTATGGAAAAAAAGGGAGCGATCTTCCTTACGGTGTTGTAAGGCCATTGATCTTGTTTGACAATTGACCAAGAGTCAAATGTACTCCTATTCAGCCTGTGCCAAAGACAATTATTCAACTTCCATCCCCTTTCCCTTATAAGGATAGTAAAATGATCCCTTAGAATTATGAAAGCAAAACCTTCATCATCAGATAATCTAGTCAGTAAGCAACAAACATTAACATTTCCAGGGTAAATGATCTAACTCAAAGTGGCAGATGTTACATCCAAGTAGCATCAAGGTGAAACTCAACAAGCATGAAAGTTTACAACCAAAGACTTAAAGTTGATGACTGTCAAAAAGCTAGTGAGTGAAAAAGACGCTACGAAATTCCTTAAGTTCATAAAGCACAACAAATACAGCATCGTTAATCAGTTCAAGAAGCAACCCATCAAGATATCTATGTTATCACTACTATTGAATTATGAAGCTCACATAAATGCCCTCCTCAAGGTTTTGAATGAGGCCTATGTCCCTCTCGACATCTCTATAGATAAGTTGGATCACTTAGTGAGCAACATCGCTACTGACAATTACATATCTTTCAGCGATGATAAAACCCCGCATGGAGGAAGAGGAAACTACAAAACCCTTCACATCACCATAATACTGTACAGGCACCACATTGCCCAAGGTGCTTATTGATAACGGGTCGGCTCTAAATATAATGCTAGCATCATGCTTAAACAAGCTCCCTATTGATGTATATCATATCCATAATAGTCATATGGTTGTGCGAGTATTCAATGAAACTTGCAAAACCATTATGGGAAACATCACCATTCCACTCCAAGTTGGCTCATGTACTTATAAGGTTGACTTTTATGTGATGGACACTATTCTATCATATAATTGCTTGCTGGGAAGGCCTTGGATTCACTTTGTAAGGGTAGTACCATTATCTTTACACCAAAAGTTGAAATTCATCGTTGAAAACAAAGTTGTTAGTATCGGAGAAGAAGAAGAAGAAGAAGATATCATTACTGCTACCTTAATTGATGCCCCATATGTCAAACCTGATGAAGATATCCTAGAATCCTCTTTTTAATCTTTTAAATTTGTCAATTCCACTAATGTCAAGGAAGGGTTGCCAATTGTTAAACCTTGCCTATCGAAGAGCACTCATGTGGGTCTAAAGTTAACTGTTGGCAAGGATGCCCAAGCTAGAAAGAGACTCGAAAAACACCTTCAAAGGATTGTCAAAGCCTTAAAAGTTGTCAACTAGATTGAAAAAGAGGGTTAAGATTAAGCCCAATGCATAGAAAAAAGAAAATAAGCTCAGAAGAATTATGAAAAGAGAATCACCCGTCTATCAGGACAAGAATGCAATTTTTGCCACTTCAAGAAAGTTTTCATCTAGGAAGACATGTGAATACTAACTTCATTAATGTTATGCTCATACTGAGTAAGGCATTTAAGTATCTCTCTATCAATGTAATTAATGAGCCAGAGATGTCAACAACAAGCCCAGACACTAGTCTGTGCCCCAAGGATTTGTTTCGAGTGTTTGGATTGAAACTAAGATTCTTGTATTGTTCAAGTTTGTTTCAAAGTAATGCTATGAACTAAACCTACATATTTTTGCCCAAAAGCATTATAGGATCCTTTGTATGGGCATCTTTTATTAAGTATTATCAATGAAAATAGTTAAACATTATGTATTTCATCCTTTGTGTTCATAGTTATTGAAAACATTTAGACCTTTCTCTACATATTTTTCCACCTATATTGTTCTTTTTCCATATTTTCAAGTACCCTGATAAAGTTGACATGAATATTCATACTAAAACTTCAGAAATCAATTTTAAGCAATCAATCTGCGTCGGTGAAGTTGAGTTTGAAGAGAATCCTATACCTTCAGACCTACTAAGGCTAATCGAATAAGAAAAAAAATAGATATTGCTTTATGAAAAACCCACTGAGATCATAAACCTCGGAATGGAAGAAGACCAAAAAAAAGTCAAAATTGGAACCCATAAAACTATCAACTAGAGCTGAACTACTAAGTCACCTCTAAAAATTTAGGGACATGTTCGCCTGGTCGTACCAAGACATCCCCGGATTAGACACTAACGTTGTGATCTATAAACTTCCTCTTAAACCTAAGTGCAAGCCTGTAGAACAAAAGCTTAGAAGGATGAAACCCAAACTGCTTATGAAAATCAAAGAAGAATTAAAGAAATAATTTGAGGTAAGATTTGTCGAAGTAGCCAAATATCCTAAATGGGTAGCCAATATAGTCCTAGTTCTAAATAATGATAGTAAAGTGCAAATGTGTATAGACTACAAGGATCTAAACTGGCCAACCCAAAAGATAATTTTTCTTTACCTCACATTGATACCTTAATAGACAATATTACCAAAAACATATTATTTTCCTTCATGGATGGATTTTTGAGTTATAACCAAATTAAATGCCAGCTGAGGTTGTTACAAAGTGATACCCTTCAAGCTCAAGAATGCTAGGGCAACCTACCAGAGGGCGATGGTAACATTGTTTCATGATCTCATGCACAAAGAAATCGAGGTTGACATGGATGATGTGTTCGCTAAATCACCAAAGGAAAGTGAACACATAGCTAATTTGTGAAAACTTTTCAAAAGGCTTCGTAAGTACCTGCTTAAGCTAAATCCTGCCAAATGTGCATTCAGTGTCAAGTTTGGCAAACTATTGGGCTTCATTGTAAGCGAAAAAGGAATAAAAGTTTATCCCAACAACGTAAAGGCCATTCAAAATCTACCACCACCTTAAACTCAAAGAGAAGTAAGGAGTTTCTTAGGAAGGTTGAACTATATAGCCCGATTCATATCTCAGCTACTCCAAAAATGAAATCCTGGAGAATGGAATAAAGAGTGCCAAGAAGCTTTATATAAGGTCAAACACTACCTTTCAAATCCACCAGTACGTACCCCTCTAGTGCTTGCTCGACCTTTGATCTTGTATCTATCAATTATTGACAAATCAATGGGCTGTGTATTGGGTTAACATGATGAGTTTGGTAAAAAAGAAAAGGCTATCTACTACCTGAGCAAGAAGTTCATAAAGCATGAAAATAATTATTTAATTATTGAGAAGTCATGTTATGCTCTAGCCTGGACGGCCCAAAGGTTAAGACAATACATGTTATACCACACTATGTAGCTGATCACCAAATATGATCCCATCAAGCATTTGTGTGAAGCTCATGCCTTGTTAAGGAGGTTAGCCAAGTGGCAAGTCCTACTTTTCAAGTATGACATCGTGTATGTAAACTAGAAAACCATAAAGGATAACGCAATAGCGAACTTCTTGGCAAGTGAAGCAACAGATAACTATTAGCCTTTAGACTTTAAATTTCCTGACAAAGATTTAATGTGCATATCCGAGGCAAAGAACATTATCCAATGAGGGTCATCTTGGAAAATGTACTTTAATTAAGCTTTAAACACAATAGGGCCTGGAATTGGGGCAATTTTTATCGCACTTGATGGAAACCACTACCCTTTCACTACAAGATTGCACCAATAATATAGCTGAACATGAGGCCCACGTCATGGGACTCCAAGCAGCCATTGAATAAAGTATTTGAACACTACAAATATTTGGAGATTCAACCCTTGTTATTTACCAATTGAAAAGAGAATGGCAAACTTGTGATGCTAAATTGATCCACTATTGGAATCTGATCTCGAAATTCAGGAAAGAGTTTGATAATATTAGCTTTCAGCATCTACCTCAAGAAAAGAACCAAATTGCTAATGGTTTGGCCACTTTATCATCTATGTTTAAAGTCAATGAAGAATAAGACATTGCTTCTATTTAAATGAATATCTATATAGCCCTGGCACATTGTTAGAATATTGAGGAAAAGAAGGATAACTTGCAATGGTATCATGACGTCCTTTAGTAGATCAAGGATTAATAATAACATAAAAAAACCCATCAAAACTGGGAAGAGAACCATCCGAAGGATAGCTATGAGCTTTATTTTAGATGGTGAAATTTTGTACAAGAAAGGTTAAGATCAAGTGCTACTCTAATGTGTAGATGCCTCTGACGTCAAAAGAATTCTTAAAAAAATCTATGAAGGAATTTACAGTGCGCATGCTAATGGACACTAAATGGCAAAACAAGTCATGTGATCAGGCTATTATTGGTTGACTTTCGAAAAGAATTGCATTGATTACGCTTAAAAGTGCCACAAATGCCAAACCACGTAGACAAAATCCATGTCTCACTGACACCTCTGCATGTTATAATAGCTCCATAGCCTTTTTCCATATGGGGCATGACATGATCAAATTGATTAGCCATAAGGCTTTTAATGGGCACCACTTTGTTTCAGTCGCTATCGATTATTTCTCTAAGTGCGTAGAGGTAGCTTCTTATGCCAATGTCACCAGATCTGTGGTATGCAAATTTGTGAAACGAGACATCATTCGTAGATATGGTCCTTCTAAAGACATCATTACTAATAATGTATGCAATTTGAAAAACAAAATGATGTAAGCAGTCTGCTCTCAGTCCAAGATTCAACATTGTAATTCCATCCCATAGTCCAAAAATGAATGGGGTAGTTAAAGCAGCCAATAAGAATATCAAGAAGATAGTTGAAAAAATGGCTGAGAATTACAAAGATTGGCATTAAAAGTTGCCTTTTGCATTGCATGTCTATCGCACAACAGTGCAAACTTTTATGGGTGTTACCCTATTGTGTTTAGTCTATGGCATAGAGGTCGCCCTACCTATTAAGGTTCAAATTCCCTCACTCAAAGTCTTGATGGAATCATAACTTGAAGAGGCTGAATGGATCAAGAACCAATATGAATAGCTCAATCTCATCAAAGAGAAAAGAATAAAAGCCATCTGTCATAGGCAGATATATCAAAAGCACATGATGAGAGCTCATGACAAAAGGATATGTCCATGTCAATTTTAAAAAGGTGACTTGGTACTCAAACAAATTCTCTCGATCCATAAAGATGCTCAAAGAAAATGGACCCCAAATTAAGAAATGTCGTATGTTGTATTTTTTAGAAGAGCCCTAATCTTAACCAAGATTGATGGCAGCAACCTACCTAACCCTATGAACTCCGATTTTGTTAAGAAATATTATGCCTAAAAAAATTTTAGGATGAAAAATGAAAACAAAAAGAAAAAAAAAAGAAAAACATATAAAAAAACTAACATAAAAAAAAACAAAAAAACAAAAAAAAAGCCTTAGATGAAAAACCAAAAAGGTAACCAGGAAAACAAATCGGCTTAAGTTACCAGACTCTCGCTTACCTAAACCAAATCAAGCCCAAACCATTACTAGCTTAGACCAGAACCAATTTAACCTACACTCACAACCTCGATCAAGGCATCAAATCATAATCTAATTAACCTATCGTACCTAAACCTACTCCACTGAGTCCATCATTGCTTATACCCAAGAAATAGCCTCAAGGCCCGTATACCACTATGGGCAATCTGAAGAATCTTCTTGTGAGTTGACCAACTCCAAAAGGGTTAATTGCTCAAGAAAGGTTTTCAAAGATATTCAGTGGAAAACTCATGTCATTAGTTTTAGGGGCTAACTAGTTGAGAAATATGATTTTAACTCTTTTGTATCTTAAAATCCTTTATGATCCCATAGTTTGTCATAACTTGTACCTTCTTTCTTTGAATGAAATACAATTACTTGATTTATCATAACATCTTTTTGTAACCCTGCATTCCATGTTGCATCATGTTTGTCATTTAATTAATAATGCTTGATAAATGAACAAGACTAATAACAAGATTTTCTAGCATTACTTGGAAAAAATGGAAACTTTGTAGGAACTTTTGTTCAATGTCTAAAGACCAAAAACAAGCTTTGAAAGCCATAGCAGATTTTGCCCTTAAACCTTGTATTCTAAAATTATGCTCAAAATCTTCCCTGGTAAACCCTAGCACAAGGATAAAGGAGAAGAATCATTTTCTAGCCTACAATCCTCTACTAGAATTCAGAACAGTCCACCCAAACCACCAAAGACACCCTTTGAATCATAATAGACAAAAAAAAACTTCCATACTCGCCAAGTTTAACACAACAAAAGTCCCTTAACATGGGCCATCTAAGCTCAAAACTATCCTTTTACCTTTCAAAAACAACTACTGCATTAAAAACCACTAAAATAAGAATGGTGAATCTCGAGGCAAGAGATCACCCTATTAAACATGTTGAGAGCAAACAACCGAAGAAGGCCAAAATTGATCACTAGATCAGGCTTTCAAAATCATCACTTTTGCATTATTTAAACATCACTTGCATCCCCATACATTACACAACATTTAACATCCTTCAGGTAACAGTTCTTACACGCAGAAGTCAGATTAATAGAAAACCTTAGGTAAAACTTTTTATTATTGAAAAGCCTTGAAAAGCTCTAGGTAAAAACGTCTAACCCTCAAAGCTCACACAAGCTAGTGGCACTTATCTAGGGTTAAACCTAGAAACTTACCTACCTCAGTCCTCAAAGAGTAGGACGCTTACCTACCTCAAGGCCCATATAAGCTGGTGACACCTGTTTAAGGTCAAACCTAGAAACTTTCTACCTCAGTCCTCAAATAGTAAGACGCTTACCTACTTAAAGCCCACACAAGCTGGTGGCACTTGTCATGTGGTTAAACCCTAGAAACAACCTAGTAAAGAGGTCAAACCCTACAAAACTCATTGAAATCAGAAATATTTAGCCTATCTCGACATAATACTAAATAGCTCTCTATTTTTTCTATAGGCATAAGGAACCATTATCCTATTCAAACAAAATGGTGTCTATTTGTCTTTACCCTATTCTTAATACTTAGCAATGACCAAAGAAAGGAAACTGAAGACACATCATTTTGTCCTGGACAATTTTTGAAATCCCAAAACTTAATTGAAAAATGATAGAATCAAAAAAATAAAAATTAAACTAGGGATGACTGTTGGGTGCTGTGTTACCAGGCACTATTAGATGACATAACACCAGGCAAAAAAATTTTTTAAGGAGGTCTAAAATGCCTATGGGTCATATTAAAGAAAAATGTAAAAATGTGGCATCAAAAGTCAATATTCAGGGTGTCACCAGAGTTATTCAAATAAGTACACAAAGTAAAGGTGAGGTAACTTAGGAATCTAGAGGTACGTGCAAGTTATATCGGTGCATGGATAAGTATTGATATGAAGCTTTTATATCAACAAAAAATTAAATTTTTATGTGTAGTATCAATACATGAAGGTTTGGTCTTGAGACCTAATGAGATGTATCGATACCTATCAAGATTGTATCGATAAAGACCCTGGCAATAGCTATAGTTGTGATTTTTGGCAGAATGTATCGAGACCTAAGCTTAATTATTAATACAAATTCATAAAGTATCAATATAAGCCTGTAAGTCTCGGGACTAGAATATTTTACTCTTAGTATCGATACATACTTCATTGTATTAATACTCATAGGTAAAAATTGCCTTGTGTATTAATCGCCAATGTTTTGTATTGATATACGAAGGCATTTTTGCCTAGTTCAAGCCATTTTTTCAACCATCGCACCATTAATTCAAAATCTGATTCACAAATCTTTCTGGCACTAAAAATTATTAAAATTCATACCAGGCTTTATCTTTGTGATTGTGATTTGCTTTAAACAAAAATTTGAGGCCTAAATAGCCAATGACAAGGGACATTTCTTGATATTACACAAATTGTCAAAGGGTAAGGCGAAATTTTATTAATGCTTAATTGCATAAGTAGTCTTAATCCACTATTTTTGCTGAGCAAACCAATACGTTTGCATGGCACTGAGCACAATACTTAATCTTTACATGAGGTACATGCATCAAAACCCCAAAATGCCATTATTTTTTGTATCTTTTATCTTTATAGTCACATGGTTGTATAAGCCAACCTTAGACTCAGTTGAGAGGGAATGATACCACAAAAAAATTCTCAGTAGAAAAGCATTTATTTCCAGACATTCCCTTAATATTTCCCAACCACTAAAAACCAAGAAACTCTTTTTTATTCTTGGAACCCCTTAAAACCATTCACCAAAAGTCATCTGAAAAACCTCTATTTCACTCATATTCCCTTTCAAAACACCTTTTATCCATACTTAACTAAAAAGCCCCTTTTGTTCATCACTCTCTTCCTGTTCAACCCTAAAAAAAGTGAGTTAAAAGTTACTGCTCAGAGAAAAGGTTGAAGCATAAAACTTTTGGTATATTTTTCCACTTGACTCTGCATATTCTCTAATTTTTCAACATTTTCTTCATCATGGTGACCTTTCTATGTTACTATGACCCTTCTGAGATTCTTATGCATTATCGCTGCCTTGTTTGTGGTAGTCTTAGATGTTGATGTTCTCTTGATGCCTTGATGTTGCATGATAGGCCAAATACCTTGCCTTTCATTCTGTCATCAAAACAGCCCCTTATTCATGCATTTTTTGTCATGCATCATCTGTCTTTATATGTTTAACACATGCTTGAATGTTTTTCATAACATGCATTAAGTATATTCATGCACTTTCTTGCATATTAAACAGTTTTATTGCATAAAAATGTTATCTTAGAAATTTTAACATGTTTCTCTTTGCTTAAATATGTTCATGACATTTTCTATAACATGATTTTTTATGTCATTCATAAGGTTATCATTTCCATACACCTTATTTGTCATATTCTTGCATTTTTTTGTCATCTCCTCTATGTCAAAATATCATCTTTATGTGCTTGCATGCTTGCATGTTTTCCAAAAATTTGATTTTCAAAAAAATCCCAAGTTAAGTCTATGTTACCTTTAAATAATGGGGACTAGCATAGATTTAATGTTTTCATTAAATTGGTCCTCCAATTTTAGGGACAGATTAAACCTTCCAGATCTAGATTCATGGAAATTAAATGCTTTTTTCTTTTGTTGAAGTATTAAGCCTTGATCTTAAGTTCAATACCCTCTTTAGTGACATAGTCAATGGGTTGTTTCAACGTCCTAAGCTATTCTAGGATTATGGAATGAACTCGTGACACCTATGATACTTGCCTTTCCGGTCACAGACATTCGAACATCCTAGATTCGAGTCTATCCTTGAAAAAACCCAAAAATATCGAATAACTCCTTTATTTTTGCTTTGGCAACACCATAGTTTGAGTTTGAAAAATTATTTTCAAGTCCTAAATGATTTTTCTAGAATTTTCTCATATTTTTCTGATAAAAGGCATCGAAGTAACTTTCCAACGATGTCTTGTTCGCCCTCAGATCATTTCGAATGGGAGAGTTATGATTTTTCAAAACTTAGCTATTTGAAACCCCTAAAACCAGTATACGATGTTTTGTTTGGGCCATTTTGGCCTGCTAATGATTTTTTTGAAATTTTTAAATATTTTTCTTGAAATGTTTATAGAATTCCCTTTTTGTAAAGGTGTTATTCATGATCTAACAATTCTGGATGAAGCCAAAATGATTTCTCAAAATCCATCATGCCCTTTCCTCTTTAATTGCTTCCATTATTGAAATAGGACTAAATCCAAAAATTAATTCCCCCTAGAAAATTATTTTCTAGGATTTTTAAAATTTTTTTGTATTAGTCCTTATCAAGTTACCTTTCCATTGGTACCTCATTTACCTCTTAAAGCCTTCGGATGCACCCTGAATAATTTTAGGAAAAGAGATGATGTGATGTTGTCCCTTATTTTTAACCCAATTTCTGAAATGCCTTTAAACCCTTCTCTAAATTGTCACCCCCATTATTCTTCAATAATTAAAGACAATTATGAGATATATTTCAAACATCCCTCTTTTTATGTTTTTTGTTTGTGATTATTTGTTTACAATGTTATTGTATTTTTCTCTCGTCTTACCAACATGTTTCCCCTTTATAGCAAATTTTGTGCAATCATATTTAAAATTCATTTTCTAATAAAATCTATCAGGCAATGTTTCATGTTGGTACTTTGTAATGCCTAATATAGAGTATCCAGATTTTCAAAAATTTAATCTAGAAATAATTTTCATAAAAAATCCCTATGCTCTTTATTACCTCCATGGTGCATAGGAGATGTCAAATTGTCTTTCAAAAATTGGATATACATTTTCCACCAAAGTTCATGCATTAAAGGGGATTATATCTAAATAATGACCAAACGAAATTGATTAAGTCAAAACTAAAGCAAGACAAGTTAGTAGGTATAGATTTTAGGCGTTGTAAGGTGCTAATCCTTCCCCATATGTAACCAACTCCTAAACCCAACCAATGAACCTTTAGACTTTGTAGACCTTTAAATCGATATTTCAAGTTTTATAACTCAAAATATTATTTTCAATAGGCATCCGATCCCGTCTAGCCAATATTATTGTTGTTGACTCCATGTTTATGACCACTTCATGGTGGCTATTTGAGACTTGTTGGATGAGCAATTTACTCGACAGTCTCTCTCCCCTTCATATTACTATGCCTAATCCAAATCCCGATCATGGAATAACTTAAAGGCTCACCCACCAGCAATATCATACAGTTTTATGTTGAGCATGTTAAGCCCTTCGGATCATCCAAAGTTTTAAAGGTAGGCTCGTGGTGATGGAGGTAATAAATGGCTCTTTCTTTTTTCTTAGTTTCGTCATGTTGGTCCAGCAACCATCATATTGATTTCTCGAATACTTAAGGTAGAGTATGAAGGGACACCCTAGAATTGGTGGTATTAAAACCAAGGAACTTGATAAGTAATGTTTCACTTTCTTGAATCTTCTTTGGCACTCTTCATCCCATTCTTTCGGGTTATGCTTTCGAAAAGTTAAAAAATTGGATCACATTTATCCATAAGTTGGGAAATAAAATAGGCAATGTAATTCAATCTTCCAAGGAAACTTTTTACGTGTATGGAGGTGGCAATTCTTGAATAGCTCTAATCTTATCAGAATCAACCTTAATCCTTTTTTTTCACTTATAATAAAGCCCAATTACTTCCTTGATCTTGTGTGAAAGTACACTTTACTAGATTTAACTTCAACTGATACTTTCTTAGTCATATGGATAACTCTCATAAATCGGTGATATGTCCCTCCTCCTAAGGCGAGTTGGTAATCATATCATCCATGTATACTTCGATCTCTTTATGCATCATATCATGGAATAGAGTAATCATTTCCCTTTAATAAGTTACCTTAGCATTCTTTAATCTAAATAACATTACCTTATAGCAAAAGGTGCCCCACATTATGACAAATATGGTTTTTTTCATGTCTTCCAATGCGATTTTAGTCTGGTTATCCCTTAAGAATACATCCATGGAAGAAAATAAAAAGTGCTTTATGGTGTTGTTAACTAGAGTATCAATATAGGGAAGAGAAAAATTATCTTTTAGACTTACTCGATTTAAATCTTGATAATCTATGCACATTCTGATTTTTTTTATCTTTTTCAGGAATCGAAGATGATGTTCGTAACCTACTCAAGGTATTTTGCTACCTCGAGAAATTTAACGTCGAATTATTTTTTTTACCTCTTCTTTAATCTTCAAAAGCATTTTTCAATTTCATTTTTCTTGACTTTTGCTAAATTGGCTTTAATGTTGAATTGTTTTTTTACCTCTTCTTTAATCTTCAAAAGCACTTCTGATTTCATTTTTCTTGACTTTTGCTAAATTGGCTTGTATTCTAGTTTGAGAGGCAATTTATAGACCACGACCTTCATATTTAATCCTGACATATCTTAATAAGACCATGTAAAGACATCTCAAAAGTCTGGAACAAATTTATTAATTATTCTCTAATAGTAGGCATGAGAGCAGTTCCCGTTCTGACTTCTTTCCTATCATTCTCATTATCCTATAAATTTATCACTCTGTGGGCTCTTCGTGGGAGATTATTTATTCATCTTCCTTCAATAATTTTTAGCATATTAGAGGGCAAAGTATAATAATCAACCTCTTCTTCGAAATCAATCTCATTCAGGTAAATGGCCTGTTCAAAATTGACCTCTAAATCCTAACTAAGATCATCCACTTTTCTTCAATAGGAAGATTTGTAAAGGTAAAAGAAAGTAAAGAATAGGCAAATAAATATGCAACATGATTTATGTATATGTATATAAAAAGGAAAAAGGTAATATTGGTATGAAAGAAATTAAATATACATAAAAAGGTTACATGCATTTCATTCTTGATAATGATAATTTAACATTTTAATCTTTTTTTTTCAAAAAAAATCCTCAAATGTCAAAGTGGATTCTTGGAATTACTCTAGAATTAGCTTAAACACTATAGTTTTCTTGATAATAGTCTAATTCTTCGAGACATATCAAAGTGGACACAAGCAAATTCCATAATCATCATTTAACTCTTCATTGTTATCTCCAATAGTGGCCACTTTATAGTTCCTAAAAGCCTCATTGATTACCATTATGACATCCTTGTTTTCATTTCCTTTAGTTTTTGGATTAATAACCCCTCTCCATTATGAAATTTTTTTTGTAAGGGGTAAAGGTCTGACTTTTGGCTTGACTCTTGATTAATAAGCTGGGTTAGTCTCTTTCCTTGAGTTTTGCTCTTTCTATTCTTTTTTTACTCTATTCCAATTTAAAACCCAACCCATTAGGGTTTAGGGTTTAGGGTTTAAGATTTAGGATTTAAGGTTTAAGGTTTAGGGTTTAGGGTTTTGCCAACTACATTGATAGATTGGTCGATCCCCTATAAATATCTTTCAAGCCCTTTTCTAGCTTAAGCATTTTCCCAATTATAAGCTTAAAGCCCCTATTAGTGCTATTTAAAAGCCTAGGTTTTGGGATTATAGACCTTTTCACAACAAAAGCAATGTTAATAATCTCATAGGTTAAGAATGAACATTCTTTAGCTTTAGCATTTGTTTCAAAATACAGTGGCTCAATAAAAGTCATGGTTTACGATGTCCTCCTCTATGGATATGTTTACCTCTTTTCCATCAATCATGAATTTGACTTTTTAATAAAGCGATGATGGTACAGCACTAGCAAAATGGATCTATAGTCACCCTAATAAATAATTGTATGCTGGAATAATGTCCATTACATGAAATTTTACTTCAAACGGGCATAAACTGATGTTTTAAGTGATTGAAATAGTTCCCTTAATTTCCTTTTTATTCCATGAAATCCCTTGACAATTGCTTGGTAGTGTTTGATCCAGTTGGCATCAACTGGCAAGTGGAATAAAGTGATTAATGACATCAGGTTCAAAACCGATCCATTGTCAGTGATAACTTGAGGCAGTATGGTACCATTGCAATTTATTGTTATATGAAGGGCTTTGTGGAAATGGTCCCTGCTGGTAAAATTTCTTTATCATCGAACAAAATAAAATTGTCAGTGACAATATTATTTACTAGGCAATCAAGTTTATTATCAATATATCCTAAGAGACATATGCTTGGTTAAATACTTTTAATAGGGCATTTCGATGTGGCTCTGAACTAAGCAATAGTACTAGCAGAGAAATTTTTGCTAGTTGTTGTTTCAATTGCTCTATAATGCTATACTCACTGTGGTTAATAAACTTGAGAAATTCAGCTACTTTTTTTCCACCAATTCTTATACTTCTACCTAGACATCTTTAGTAACTAGAGCTTCTTCAGATGTTTGCCTTTTTAATTTATTTTAGCACTAGCTTCACTAGTTTTTAGGCCATAACGATGACCACTTCTAGTTACATGGCTTAGCCCCATAATGTCGATAGTGGCTAATTGGCTTGTTGTCGCCTTCAGAGTTGTCAACTCACCATTATGCTTCATTGCCACCTAGTTATTATTTTTGTATGGAAAGGGTACCGGTGATCTAATAATGAGTTTGGGAGCAATTTTGATTTTGGGAGGTGAAGCCTTTAGCTAGTTACAATAGCTGATGAGAAGACGATCGACACTTTATGGTAGTTGTAATGGTCTTTCATTAGTCACATTGATTGACTTGTCTTTTTCCTAATTAGCTTTTTTGTAAAATTCAATCTCTCCAATATTCATCCTTCTTTGAATCAGAGCTCAAAACTGTGGATAATTTTGTAGTGTATATCCTTGAGTCGCATGAAACTTGATGAAGTTAAACCTTGAATCTGATTGACTTTCTAAATTTTTATGATTCAGATTAAAGATTCTTCCTGTAGTCAGAAATTGTCTAGACCATTTCCATAAGGGTTTTGACTTCTTGGACATTTTTCTCTACCTATCATTCTTTTTCAGCAATTAGAGCATTTACCATAGGTTCAGGATGATTAGGTAAAGGATTTGATAAGGCATTAGGTTTTGGAGCATTGTCAAATTTAAAGGCACTTACTTCCAAAAGACTTTAGACATTTTTTTCAAAAGTTAGACAATTCTTGATTGAGTGGTCCACCATTATATGATACTCATAGTGAGTATTTGAAACATACTAGTTGGGGAAATTACTGGTAGATGGTTTGGAAAAATGGTAGCTACTAATCAAGGCTTAAGAAGTTTGTTAAATATTTCCTTATAAGAATAAAGAAAAAGCTCATAATAGGGTTTGGGTTGATTAGTTCTTTAGGTTGGTTGATTGGCATTGGCCTAGTTTGATTTTGAAGAGGCAGATTTAGGGTGGTGGTCTCTAGGGTTAGTAGAGCAGGAGCTCAGCATGCATTAAAAGATTAAGAATTCTACGACTGTCAACCTTGGTTTTTATAGTGGTAAGGTTGACCAACAAAATTAACAGATAGAGTCTTCTTCTTTTTTTTTTCCAAGTCCTACCTTTTTCTGGTGAAATATTCAGTAATTGTAATTTTTTTGGCCTTTATAGTCATTTCAATTATCTCCCTTAATATAACCAGGTCAGCAAAGTTTTTGGTTGTATTCACTACTAGTTTATCATAGTAAGAAAAGCATAAAGTGTTTACGAACTGCATTATGGTCTTTTTTTCCATCAACAGAGGTTAAACTTGAGAGACCATATATCTCTATCTCTCTGCATATTCTTTAAAGATTCTATAGGCTTTTTCTCCATGTTTTGCAGAGTTAGCATATTTGGTATTCAGCCATGCATTTATACTATTGCAACAATACATTTACCAAATCAATCTAACAATGAATTTGTGTATGGTTCAGATTGTTAAACCATCTAAGTGCTGATCCTAACAAGCTTTCCTAAAAGTAAGAATAACGAGCTTGTCATTTTTAGCATATCCAACCATGTTTTGAATGAACATCTTGATGTGTGCTTGAGGGAATGTAGCACCCTAGTATTTCTTAAGTTTGGACATTTTGAATTTTGGTAGAAAGACTAAATCTGGTGCTAAGCTGAGATCTCCAATATCAACACTGCTATACAGTTCAGCCCTTTCTATAGCCTTTAATCTTCTTTTAAAAAGTTGTAATTTCCTTTTTTTTCACTCTCTGTTTTAGCTTACTCTGTGCCCATCTATTTATGCTTTTCATGCTTATTAATGCTAGGACCTGTTGACTCTTCTTGCACAACCACAGTTCTTGCATCTATCCCTTGTGCAAAAGTGTCAAGACTAATATGGATGGCTAGTGAGTGATGTATATTTTGGGTGTTCACTGGTTGCACATTTTGTGAGGTATCTTTTAGCTTGTACCTCAAATCCCCTAATAAGAGCACCAGTAACAATTTCTAGCTGTTGGTGAGCTAGCTCCCATGCCATGAGTAATTCCATCATCCTAGTGATTTATGCTTGCAATTCTTCTTGCCTTTTCATTATGGCCTTTTGAGTCTCTTGATGACTTGCTTCAAATTGTTTAAGCTTTGCTAATGGTCTTCAGCCATTCTTCTTGTTCTATTTGAGTATAGTATCGATGATTAGGTGGTGGTTCCATTAATCTCTCAATATTGAAACTTTAAAATTCAAAATTTCTTTAAGTTAATTTTTTATTTATGAATTAGTATGTTAATGAATGTTATGTATATATGTTTACGCATAGTATAAAGATATGAATGCAATTGTAGGAACGCTCACTTTAGCAAAAGATTTTAAAGTAAAAAACTTTCGTTATCTATCTAGAGGATTACATATTATTGATCATATGCAAATTACACCCAAGAAAAGTCATAACTTGCTCATATTGTTGTTGAGCCTGTTCTAGAATATTTAAGTATAATAAGCCCACTTCCCCTACTAGATTAATCTGACACTTTAGGACTTGGATCCTTTCCACTATTTTTCTTAATTAAATCACTATTGAATGAATCTGCTTCACAAGGTGATCGATGTAGGTCTATCGACCAATAGAATTAGCTTTCCAACTTTTACATTCATCCTTAGCCCACCATAGTTTATCATCCCAATATGCATCCATGTCTTCATAAGCTTAAGTCTAGGCACTGATATTATCCTCCTGCCATTATAGTGCTTGCCTTATTTCTTCAATAATCATTTCAAGGACTTCTTTTTCCTAAAGCAACTAAGATACTCTTCCTTGTTCTTTATCAAGGGCTACTTTGAGTTACCTATTTCTTTCTACAGATCTTTTAAACTAAAGATGAGTGTCAACATGACTTTTTCTTTCTCACTGAAAGATGACCCCTTTAACCTCTCCTTCCAGGGCTTTAGTTTTCCATACCCTTAGCTTTTCATGAAGTTTATACATTTCCTTAGTCATCCTCTAAGAGGTTTCATCTAAGTTTTGGATAACAAATCTTGCTTTATCAAATTACAATTTTTTCTATGCTCTGGACATCTTTTTCTATAGTTTCCATCCTCATCATTAAATACATAATTTCTTCTTAAAGAGCTTGGTTCTCATCACCCATTCTTTTGCATTCTTTCGTAGCTTTCTCTTTTGTCAGGTCAACTTTAAAAGGCATGGTGAGATTCGGTAGAATAGGTGCCCAGTGAATAATTCCATTTGTGTGAAGGATAATTATGTTGTGGCTTAAGATATTCCTTTAAGCATCATAACCTAGGGTAGTCTGATCAGTGTAAGCACGTAACCCCAACTCATATCTTTCCTTTTAGTGCAAAGAAATTAGCTGAAGTGACTTTTTGTAACTTTCCCCATGACATTTGAGATTCTCACTAGTTATCTTAGAAGTCCTGGGGATGAATTCTCATGACCCATACCTTCTTCAAACTAACAATGGTGTATACCCTACATTGCCCTAATTACCCAGCAAAGGTGCAAAGAAAAGATCACCACACCAATACATATAAGTTTTTAGAGAAGATAAGGGTGCTTTCCATGTTATGCCACTAGAAACCAAATTCTTAAGTGTCGCAACCTACTAGTTTTTGGTTCCAGACCTAAGCCACTCCTTCTTAATGAACTCTTAAAGAGGAACATAATGTGGAAAGTAGGGCTTGACCTTAGCAGCACCTTCACCCCAAAAATTACTCCAAGCCTAAATATATGATAATAATGCACTCCCAAAAAATCTCCCATGACCTTTTTTTTGGCATGCATTCGATGAGCAAATCATTTTGGCTAAAATGGTAGGGGCAGGATGCATATTTCTCTACAATCGATCAAAAAGTCTACCATAGCTACTTGTCCAAGTATCCTTGGAAAAAAAACTAGACCATATATAGCTAAAGCAAATGCATCGAGAGTTTTTTCTCTATTTGCGTGTCTTGGATATATTCTCATAGGAATATCAAGAATAACACTAGTATTCCCTTTCTGCTCAACGTAATAGCAGTCTTATTTGAAATCTAAATCAAGAACTTACCCTAATTTTTTATGGAAACTTGTTAGATTATGTTTTTTTGCAGTAAATGGGTTTTGTTTCCAAAAGCTTTAGCCTAAGTAAAGCTAAGATCTCTTTAATGGTTGAGGTCATATCATACTAGTTCAAGAAGAAACACCAATATAATGGATCCCAAAATTCTATTAAGGCTCAAACCAATTACTCATCCTTCTGCATTTTGAGAAAAAGAGCAATTTGTCCATATTTCTCTATGAATTTGGTTTATTTTGCATTCCCTTAGTGGTCTCATATCTCGGCTAACTCCTTTAGATTATATCGATGCAAATCCAAATGAGTGATCTTTGGCAACTCTTAGACGAAATCCTTTGGTTTGCAGTCTTTATGCTTTTTCTAGTTCAACTTAGACCTAGTATGAACTTCCTCGAATGTCTAGGAAACAACCACTGCGAGTACTTGGTTAGCCATAAAATTTGATGAAAATTTAACAGAGATGAAATTCTATTCTAAAATAAGCGTCCCTACATGCATATGAAATATGCACCAAGAAAAAATGAAAAAAAAAAGAAAAAGAACAAATAAGTTAGTATCCGTAGGAAATAATAAATCCAAATAATAATAAAATTTTAAAAGAGAAAAGCATAAAATATTAAACTATCTAAATAAACACAAATATTCGGATAAAAAGAAAAAAATGTAAATTAATCCCTTTGTGTGTCCTCTAAAATTGGCATGGCTTTAACTAGGGAGTTAGTATAGTTCACTATGTGCAATCTAGGTCAGACCTCTAAATTGGTTCTCGAATTACTCACTGATCTCAGAATGGACTAACAAGGTATCCTGTCCTTACCCGTCATGGGTTTATATTGGAAAGGATTTAATTTGAGTGGGAGTATCTTCCATGCCTGTAACAAGGCTAACACCATGGATAGGTGTAGGAATTTACACTTGGTAGGTTTTTCGATGGCTAGACAAAGGCTAACACCTCAAAAGGCAAAGCTACTTTACCTTCTTCTAATAGAAATTAGGTTACCTACGCTCCTTCATCGATTTAGAGGAGAATTACTATGCGTACTTAGTGTGTGCGAAGGAATAACGAACATTTTTGTGATGAAGTATTAAAAATAAAACCCTTATCCTAAATTGCAAATAGGCAAGAAAAATGTGAAAATGGATTAGTGCAAAATTAACAAATATTTAAAATAATAAAAGAAAATTTTGTTTGAAAATATTGGGAATTATAATTAAATGTTGGTTGAAACCGAATTAATCAAAATTTAATTACATGTAACTAATTTTATGCCTAACTCTATAACCAATCCCTAGCGGAGTCGCTAAGCTGTCGTAACATAGCTCGGATACGAGTCCTGATCAGCTCGACTTAAAAGGCGAGTATACCTCTCATTCCTATATATATATATATCATTATTGTTTTATTCTTAGGGGCCATATATCATTATTATTTTTTTCTTTTTAGGGACGGAGTCATTGAGATAAATCGCTCACTCGACTTAAATCTATATAGTTATTATGAAAAGACCATTTATCTTAAAGTTGCCACCAACTATTTTGGTTAAAGTTTGTATTTCAAGGGTTATGAAACCCTTGAAAACAAACTACAAGGTTTGCGATAATACCGGAGTATAAAAGATCCAAAAGTTGGTTACAATCATGAATAAAAATCGATCCTTCTCATAATGCCTGTAAATCTGTGCCTTATCAATTACATATGAATTTAAAAATTTAATTATCATTTGATTTCATTATCCGATATTTAATTATAATTCCCATATATAAAAATAAAATTTTATGAAACAAATTTATTATTCTGTATAAGAAAATTGAGTATGCAATATTTTTTAAAACAAAAAAATCTTTCCTAACTTAACGGAAGATTGAAGAAATACGAAAGGTTTTATCATTATCTCTTTAGGACACCACTAGAAGTCCGAAGGAAGATGAATGGTTTTTAAAATCAAAATATCTTTCATACCACATCGGAGAGCTAGAGGAATACGAAAGGTTTTGTTTTTACAAAATTTGAAAATTTTTCATTTTCATTTTGAAAAGGATATCTCGTTATTAAAATAATCCGTAGAGCCGCTATCATATTTTAGGAGAAATTTCACATACTATTTTAATTTGGAGACATTGCCTTAATTTTAAAATTCTAATTTTATTTAAATAATAATAAAAATTACCCTAAGATTCGATTTAGATGAAAAGTACTAAAATTGACCCTAAGGATCCAAACTTGGTCAAAGTAACCAACATGTCCTCTAAAGTACAATTTTGTCATGAAAGCATCCCAGTGACCCTAAAAAACTTGTTTAGCGGCAAATTACTAAAATACCTCTAAGATGTACTTTCGATGTGAAAGCATCTCAATAACCTTAAAAGACTTAATAACATCATGAAAAGATGAACTTAACCTTAATGTGTACCTTTGACCTGAAAGTATCCTAGTAATTACATAGGACTAGGTTCTACAAGAAATTACTAAAATACCCTTACGTTGTACCTTTAACATGAAAGTATCTTAGTAACCTAGAAAATTGTAAAATAATGATAAGTGACAATTATATCCTAAATAGGTAACCTAAATTTTTTAAAATTGTATTTCATACCCTATCAAAGAATCGAAGGAATACGGATGGTTTTAATATTTTCTACACACCATCGGATGATTGGAGGAAAGCTAGGGATATTCCTAAAATGTTTGAATATCTTAAATAGGTGGTTTCTTATAAGAAGATACCATTTTAACCTTAATATGCAAGGTGTCCTAATGGTCCCTAAACTTTTCTAACTTTACATAATGGTTCGTACATAATATCAAACAAAAAATCAAACATCAAATATATCCAAATTAAAATAAAAAATTACACCAACATTGCAAGGGTGGTTCGACTAAGCACTTTTGGCTTTGGGACAATTTTTTGAATTTTACAAATAAATCCCTAGACTTTTTAAAATCATAACATGACACCAAAAAGGTTAAAAATATATAATATGCATCTAATCATGCTAAAAACACATGGAAAGCACCCATAAAAATGTACTAAGCATTCGACCAAACATGAAAACACTAAAATAATTTTTTTGCTTTTGTTTGATCCCTAAACTTTTTGTACAAAATAGCCTAAAAATTCACAAATAAACCCATATATGGTTCAGCCAACTTGAAAAATACCTTTCCAAGGCCTTCAAAAATTTTGGAAAATTATTTATAATTCCCTACAACTTTTAAACATAACATAATAATCCAAAATGTCATGAAATCAAGCATAAATTTCACTTAAAAATCATCATCAAATTCGGCGAACATTAATAAACAAAGAGAAATATTTTTACAACATGATTTGATGAATATCAACATATGTCTTAATATCTACCAATCTCACATCATCATTATTAGCACGCATAAAAATCATGAAATATCAATATATGAACAAACTTTAATAATAATCAATCATGAAAATACCAAGGATAATAGCACAAAATCACATACATAATATCATATCATTCCACAACCAAACATATATTTTTATGACAAAAATTAAAATTATTCCCAATAAACATCAACTACAACAAATAAATCAAGAAAGATTGATCATAGCCTTCAACTTGGCCTTTAACATGGAGCAAAATCCATAAGCTCAAGTCATCAAAAGGCTTACCAATAAGAAAGAATTATGCATGAAATGAACAAAAATTAAAGCTTTCAGAAAAAAATCTACCTTAGCTTTAAAACTTGCAAAACTTTAGTGTTTTGTTTTCTTCATATACAAGCCAACAGTCCAAAAATGAAGCATCCTCCCCTTATTTATAAAGGGGAGGTTCGATCAAGAGAGTGCGAAAATCCCCTTTGGCTGAAAATTTTCTTTATTAATTATTATTATTTTATTGGATATTAGCAATTTAAGATAAGTATGAATTAAATTAATTTTGTCCCTTTGTACGAGTTATCATATATGACTCATCATCTTAATGATAATCAAGAAAAAAAATCAACAAATGATATGGTTACAACCAAACTAAATTGGTTAGGGAAAATTAAAATCTGACTAAACTAGTTTTCATGAACTAGATTATTTAATTCTAAAATTAAAAATAAAATTAAAATTAATAAAATAAAAAATTTTGAAAATGAAAGAAACAAAATCACAATAATAAAAAAATATTAATTGAAAATCCTAAATTTTTAAAATTTTACAAGAAAAATTCTTATAGAAGAAAATTAATATTTTAAAAAATAGAAAACTCATAAAGTGAATTAATATGAATTTATTAAAAGTATTTAGAGAATTTTAAAAATTCTAAACTTAGAAAAATTTTACCAAAAAAATTATAGAATAGAAAACTACCTATTTTAGAAATGAAAAAATTCCAAAAATATTCTAAAATTTATAACAGAGAATTGAATTCAACACATTATTCCAAATATTAAATAATAAAAATGAAAAAGATGAAAACTTGAAATACAAAACAAATTTTATTATAAAAATCCATGAGCATAAATTTAATTTTAAATAATAAATTTGATAATTTAACACCTTATGGTATAAAATACCAACATAAATTTTCTCTTGAATATTTTTTATTTTTTGGGTAAGTATTGACATAAATACTACACAAATATCAGTAAAAATATATGACAGTCCACTCCCAAAACTTCATAAAAATATTTAAAAAACTCTTAAGAATTAGAAATTCGACCATGATATTGTTTGCAAAATAAATTTCAAAATGTATTAAAAATATTTAAAAACTAATTTTTCTCTTCAATATTCATTATTTTTATCTAGAATTTATTCTTTTAAACCCTTGAAATTGTAATTTTTTCTATCACATCAGGCATAGCCATTTAGGTATGAACAAATAGGTCTTGAAAATATCTAGCTCGCTTAGAGGAATTTAACCTCTGCCAACACAGCCGCTAGGTTTTTGTTCTCGGATATTTAGGACTATTAAAAAAAGAGGCTCAAATGAAAAAACATGGAAGACTAGTTAGAGGGAAAATCATGCTTTAAAAAGCATCTAAGAAGAGTTTGATCATGAAGTTTGAGAAATGAAAAATTAACTCGACAAACTGGTAAAAATGGTCGAGGGTTTGCATGGGAAAAGAAAGGAATCTTGCCTCAGAGCATCATCATCCTTGACGAATCTAGAAAATCAAAATCTAAAAGATCAATTAGAAGAACAGATTAATGCATTGGAGGGAATAGTATGAGGAATGGGACACAAGATCTGTGAGATAAAGGAATAACTGTTCAATATGACAAAATTGTGAAAAATCTTTTAGGTGAGCCCTAAAAGTTATTGCTACCTTCAACCTTTGATATTGAAGACTCAAAGATTAAGCCGAGCATATTGCTAGGTGAAGATTTCGATTCCTAACCTATTCATATGATTGAAAAAAATCACCTAACTTTGTATCTGTGCATATTACGCTACCCTCTAACCCTGTTGGTTTTCCTACCGCTACCCAATCACTTTCTGGTGTCTATACTGAAAAAAACCATGAAAGGATTAAAGAAGTCCCAAATGCGATTCAATCCCTGTGACCTATAGAAAACTATGCTCTCTCTTGTTCCAAAATCAACTCATTATTCTTGTGGACATTCCTCTCTATGAGCCTCTTTATCCTAAATGGTATAACATTAATGCCCATTACGAGTACCATAAGGGGTTACGAGGACACCTATAGAAAATTGCAATGCATTTAAAATGAGAGTTTAAAACCTACTCGACATCAGTATACTTTGATTTAAACCAAAGTCAAATGTTGTTATTAAACTTCCATTGTGTCATACTATGTCTAGCAGCCATAAGGGGAATTTTGCATTTTGACCTATAAAGCCTCCTAGAAGCAACTTCAACTGCAAATTGATCAAGAATTAATCCCCTTGCTAAGGGATTAAAGGACTTTTAAAAGTATTGAGTGCTAGGGTGGTAGACTACTCACAAAGATAGCTTTCTGTGGCTACTTTGTGGATTTTATAGGTGTGAAACTAAAGATGGCTCAAAAGTGGTAAAATATCTACGGCAATGAAATGTTGCAGAGATAGCTTTTTAGCTACTTTGTGAGGCTTTGTAAATACTGTTGTATGTCCTAGTAATGAATGAATGAATTTTAAAGTTTTTTGGTTGATGATGGAGATTCCTTGAATTCTTGCCTCCATGTTAATTTCTCATGCTTATACTCAATCAATTATCTACCGCACCATGCATATCAGCAATGTTAATAAACTTATGCATTCATTCATGCATTTATGACCATTAATGTTCTAGTAAAACTGACCAAAAAAGTATTGATAAGAATATGCCTCTTCACAAGTTAATTCAGGTTTTTTTTTTCTAAGGTTAGACATAACTAAAAAGCGAAATGAAAAAGATTAGGTTGCTCAACCGAATCAATGAAACCAAATCCAAAACCACATAGGAGAATAATTGACTAGACACCTCAAATCATCCAGAGAAGTGGAGAAAAGAAAGAGACTTTAAAAACGTATTATGCACAAGGGTAGACTCCTAACATAAGGCATTCACTTACAATTCCAAATCAAAACTAGCAATAGAAAGCTTGTCCAAAATAACAAATAACTTAGAGATGCCATAAAAATTTGACCAATTAGAAGAGAAGATTTGAACCATTGACAGTAAAAAGGAATTTAAAGGTACAAGAAAACTTTTGCTAGCTCTAAATATGATCATTCTACCAAAGTTCAAAACTCCAGAATTTGAGGTACGAGAAAAATTTTGCTAGTCCCAAATGTGATCATTTTGCCAAAGTTCAAACCTCCAAAATTTGAAAATTATAGTGGACTCTTATGCCCAAAAATGCATCTAATGGCATATTGTTGCAAAATGGCAAATCATGCATGGCATTGTGAGCTAGAAATGCATCTAATGGCATATTATTGAAAAATGGTAGGGCATACTTGAAATGAAAAGCTGCTTATCCATCTTTTTTCTGAGAGCTTAACTAGGGCAACATTTGAATGGTTTCCTAGTTAGAAGAAAAGCCATTAGTGTATATAGAAAGCTTGGCTCAGGCATTTTTAAAGCATACAAGTGTATGTTGGAGATGACTCTAAACTGGTGGACTTTTTAAAACATAAGAAAGAATCTTGTTGAAAGTTACAAGGAGTATGCCTATCGATGGAAAGATGTGGCCTTATGAGTCCAACTATCTCTCATCAACAAAGAACCATAAATCTATTTAGTTAATACTCTTTCACCTCCATCCTATGACAAGTTGGATGGAAATGCATTCTTGAAGTCCATAGACATATTGTTTATTGTAAGAAGAATCAAGCATGGCATAACAGTCGGAAGGATCATAGACATAAGTGATGTAGCATTAACAAGGTAGGAAAGTAATGCTATCAATCAATATACAAAAGAAAATTAGAAGATATAGTCCTCACCCCCAACCTTTTATCAGTCAGTGGATTCTATAGATCCATCCTATGTCTCTGAACTTTTCATGTAATCTTACCTAGTCCAAAGTTTAAATGTGCAAATGGGTCTATGGAACAATTTTTGAAAGTGCAAGAGAAAAAGAATGAATTTGTACAACCTTTTACCTATTTTTTATTTTAAGTTTTTCCATCGACTTACCCAAAATTAGATCATCTCATCATCCCAACAAAGGTTAGGAAACCTCTTTACCCAGAATGGTATAATCCAAGCATTAGATTTGAATACTACCAAAAGGTAGAAGGCCATATCATGGAGAATTACAATGCATTAAAAAACCAAGGGCAGATCCTTATGGATACATACCCAACAAAGTTTAAAAAGCTTACAAATGCCTATCAGGACAATTTGACCTAAGGGCTATGACCCCCAAGTAGTATGCCAACCAAGGGCAATCTATCTTAACTTGAAAATTTTGTCCTTTCTTTGTAAAAACTATGAACTTTGGTTTGAAATCAATAAAGTTTAATTTGTAAGCATCATGAATTTTGCTCTGGCTTATAAACTTTTCTACTAATGATTTCCTAGTATTAAGGGTAATGAGAACATTTAAAAGGATTTTGATGTGATTGGTGATTACAACTAAATTAGACTCTTTCAAAAACTAGAAAAAAAGAAATGAGGAACCCTTCACCTTTAGTTATACATTTCTTGTCATTCAAATAAAGACCTTTCAAAATTAAACTTTCTTTTTAGATTCTTCGAAGGTTGAACAAATAGGTTGTACACCTAAAAAATTTAGATACTAATAGTTTAACATGTGTTAAATTGAAATTGGGACTCTGAGATCTCCCGAATTCATTTGAATAATCCTATACCATAAATTCCTTGACACTTCTTCAAATCATTGATAAGAACCAACATAAGCCAGAAAAACTTTCCTTAAAGATAAATTTCTTTCAATCTAATGCATGATAAACAAGATGTGAGATTTGAAAGGTTTTCTTTTCTAATTTGATTCTTTTTTTAAAGGTCGACTTCAATTAAGGTTCATTTCATGGTTATGGAGTTGATAATTTTATGAGGCACACTCGAAGCCAAAAATATTGAAAAAAAAATAAAAGAGAAAAAAATTGAGTGAAATATCATGTTATTAAAGTATTCAAAATATACCAACAAGAAAATTATCCTCTTTCCTGAAGAAAAGCTTGTTCATTCAAATGGTTTTGTTTGGAATGAAAAATAGTCACTATTTTCTATCTTTTCAAAAAATAAATTTCTTTTGCAGTCCTCTTTGAGCCTAATGAATTATTCTTTCTGAAAACCCAGTCAAGGATTACTTTTCCTATTTAGGGCAAAGTAAAGCAAAGCTTTAAGATCAAAAGGAGCAAATTCTATTCTAAAATTATAAGAAAAACATGCCAATTATTATAAGGCCAAAATGAAGATAGATAGAAGTTCAACTCTTGAGTTCCTTCATAATAAAAAACCAAAAAAGAATAAGATAAAAAATAGAAAGAAGCAAAAGAAAATGAAAAAAAAAAAAGATAAAAGGTTATGGAAACAAGGATTACCTTAGTTCGAAGAACAAAGGATGAAACTCCTTTTGAAGATAAGTGATCCTTGATTCATTCACTCCTAACACATAATTCAAGCCTATCTATCCTTTTTTTTGAACTGTGAACCATGGCTACATTACAAATCTCAAAGGACCATTTTGATCAAATCAATTATTTTCAGCTGTCAAGCCATTCCTGGAAAGCTTTTAAAAAGTTCAACTTTTTGGATAAATTTTAAGTCCTTAGGAATATAATGGGGCAAAAAAACAACAAAATAAACAAAGTTCTAGGGTTAAAACCGAAAAAAGGCAAAATCTAGAATGAACTTAAAGATATTGAAGTCACTTCCAAATCAATAAAGATAGCCATCGAAAATAAGAAACCCTACCATGTCAATTCAAGAACAATTTAAACCTCAAAAGAATTTCATGATGTCAACAATGGTTAGGGCAAATATGCAAATTTTTCAATACCTTTCAAAGAACCTTTTAAGCTTTAATGCCTCTTTTTAGGAACTAACACTTACCGTACGTCTTCCAAATTAATCTTTTGAGACTTGGTGTTTACTAGTGCAATTTAACAGCAACCAAACTATTACATTTGGAGATTAAAAGGATGTTTTAGCCTGACTGTTTGCTTTTTAAAGAATCCTAGTAAAGGAACATCCACCTTGACTTTATTGTGATAACCCAGGTTGTGTCAAACTATAAATTTGGTTCTAGTAGGCCTAATCTATTTGAGTCTTTGACCTTTCTTACCTTACTTACAGATGTCTCTACAGGTAATTACCAATTACAAAAAAAAAAAAACTTTGACATTATATGCCTATCACTCTTGATATAGGAACAAACCTTAACTTTTTGAATTGTCAATCAAGTAAACTTTTCCCTAGGTCAGAACAAAAATATGGTCTTATTCAGTAAATCCTAGATGATTAAATGATTTTAAGTTCTTGCTTGATCCTAATAGGAGTAATCCTCATAAAATAAGAGTTAGCATATATATAAGCTTTAAGTAAATGAACATAACTTTATTACTTTGATTACATAAAACTGTGAGACTTTCAATCTGGGTTTGATAAACATCGTCTTTTGTATTTGGTTACCTTTCAAAAAATCAAAATATTCTTAGATTTTAAAGTCAAGGTAAGAGAAGGTCTCATTAGGGCAAGCACCAATTTACCCCAAAAAGATCTAACATAAGCTTTCATTGATGGGATAACCTCAAAAAGTGAAAAAATTAGTAATAATGAGATTTAAAATGATAAAGTCCCACTGACATACA
>JBBYHK010000022.1:5320826-5372227 GCA_038382065.1 Adansonia grandidieri
ATCGATACATTCAAGTAAAATTATGAATTTTCTCATATCTTTTGTCCCCGGATACCTTGGACTACATCATTTGATGCCACATCTTCATATTTACCCTTGATATGATCCCTAGGCCTTCTTGACATCCTCAAAATACTTTTTCGCTAGGCGACAGTGCCCTCTCTTACGTCCATACTCCAGATTGCTAAAAATTAGCCCGGACAAAATAAGGTGTCTACACATCTTTGCCTTTTCTTTCAATTTCTAGGGTTATAAATTCTCTTCTCACCTAATTCCCTTCTAATGTAACTTAAGGTTTCTTACAAATATATGTAGTTGCTATATAGGATTCATAGATTTAAGATTAGGATAAAATTAGAATTTATGTAAATCTATAATGTAAGGAAGATAGCACAAAGAAGAGAGGACTAAGGAGATTATCATCCAGATTTGGGAAGAACATGTATGATATGTCCAAGTATTTGTCCAACTAGTTTCCTAATGGCTTAAATAAACTAGATTAGATTGCATGTGTTGGATTCATTTTGAAATTATGTATGTAATATATATGATTGAATAAATGCAATTCATGGAAATCAACCAAGGAAAGTAATAAGACATAACAACTTAAAGTGCCTCATTAAAATATTGAGTCCATGTCTAAGAATGATAAGTTGCCTTCCATTATTTATAACAAGATATTTGAGTTCCGATCGTAAAAGACTTATTGAGTCATTTAAAGTTAAATCTATTATCCATACTACTTGATTTATAAGTGATGTGTCTTACTCAACTAATGTTGTGTTGTCCAGATGCTTACAAATTTGATCCCATGGCATTAAAGGCAGTTTTTAGGCAAAATATTTGTAATGCATTTAAGAAAGAAGTTACATAGAGATGTAATTGGTAAGCTAACTTACCTATTTAAATTAGTTTCTATATGGTTTGTTAACTTACTTAAAGTTATATTAGGATGAAAAGGTCTTAGCTCATTAAAAAACTAAAGTGTTAAATTACTTAAAATAGTAGTTAAAGGCTATTATTTGAAAATAGTAAGGATAATCATTAGGTTTTAACCTTATTCATGTTTGGAATTGCAATTATTAACGATGAAATGTTTTGATACATAGCAAAACATGGCTAATGAAATCTCGCTAAGTAGCACACATGATGCTTGTATGTTAAATGGGTTAAACTCCAATTGACTAGTCTCAAGTATTAAGATGGTCTTAATACAAGTTAAAAGGCATATCCAACAATATCCAAGCTTATCAAGTTCATATAAATGACCTTGATCAAGCCACATTGTAATGATGGCTAGTTCTAAACTCAAAATAACAAAAGGCTATTAACTCTCATGAGATCATCCAACCTTATAAAATTATCCATATACGGATAATCACAATGAGAGATTTGATATCTCTAAGGAATTGTTCCAAAACAAGATGTCAGAAAGTACCTAATCAGGCCTTATGTGATAAGATGTATATTGAGACATAAGCAATTTTGATGGGTCATGGATTATGATCAATGCATTGACCTTATACTTTCTTTTGAAGAAAGACAAATACAATGATGAAAGGAATATGCCATTATTAGTGGAAAAAAATTAGAAGAATAATTGATATGATTAAAGGAAGAAGCTCAAAGATGTTTCGGTGTTAGATGTATTCTGAGATTAATTCACTGCCCTTAGTGTAAGATACCTAGATGTTGATACTTAAATATGTATGAGATATTGTAGGGACAAAATAGAAGCAGTGAAAATGACAAACTTGTTGATATTGATTAAACATTGCCTTTTTTATTAATGTTTTCGAAACATGATCATGACTTTTGGCGATTGTAGGCCAATTGAGGATGTTTGCTAGGACTAGATGCCCTACTTTGATTTCTTTTCTCTTTAAATAAATCATTAATCATATAATTTATTGTATATCTTGGTCTCGTGATTCTCAAATATATAGTTGCAATAGTATTAGGAATACTTAATGACCTAAAAACTTATGCGATTCAAAAATAATTTTCAAATCTAATTCTCTTTAATTATACGTAGGTGGGATTTAGTGGGAGTTATTTATATGGTTATTTAAAAGTTAAATATCATAATTCAACTTGGTGATAATTAGCCATAATGTTGAAAATGCAATTATTTGGAAATGTTTTGATTTTAATTATTTTATTTTGATGTTTGATTAAAATCAAATTTTAACAAATATATGGTTGAAAATTACCTTATTTCAAATTTTGAAAGATTTTTTTAAATATTAATTAATAATGATTTATGAACAAAACGTCATACACAGATTATGGAATTGAAGTAAGGTGTTTATCTATAAATGTAGTTACCTATATAAACATTGGTTTTTGATAGCGCTATTAAATTGTTCTTTAAAGAGAGACCTTATAAAGTTATGATTGGAGTTTTTTTTTGTATACTGCTTAAGATTAAAACCTTTGAAATATTAATAATATAAGAGTAGAAATAAAATTATATTTTAATAAAATTTCATTATATAAAAAATTTTTTATGATAAAAATATTAAATTCAATTAACAAAATGCATCTTACTTCAATTAATATAGGCATAGGATTATTTTTAAATTTAAATTATTTTAAATTTTAATTTTATCAAATAATCTTAAATTTAAATTATCAAGAGCGTCAAATTATTTGTTTCGAGTTGGTTGGAGTCAAAGTTACAAGCTATGCTACTTGTCTCACTTAATTGGGGTGGACAGGCCCATGCATTTTTGACTGAAAGCTGAAGATATTAAAGAGAGTACCAAATACATGGGCCTTGCCTTCGTCGGCTCTTCTCAGTATTTAGGGCTAACATAGTACAAACCGTTACCAAATTGGGGAGTTTTGGATTGGAGAGCAACAAAAGCCAAGGGTAAACGTGGTCGTTTCAGTGTGTGATGTTTCTTTCTTCTGGTTTCTTCTCAATATATCACTCTGTGGAAAGAAAATTAATGGAATCTCTCTTGGAGCGAGTGGAGTTTGTGAGTGAATTAGGGTTTTGGGAACGCATGATGATGATGGGGATTTGATGCTGTGGCAAGTTGTAAACAAAGGGCGAAAGAGAGCGGAGGGGGTGGGTTTTAAATCACAATACTATCAGCAGTAAATGGAAAGCTTTGAATCTGAAGGACCAGAGACGAAGAGACCTCACTTGGATTCTCCCACCATGGCCCGTAACTCCTCCACTTCTCCAAACCATACCAAATCGGTATTCTCTCTTCCTTTCCCTCTCTCAATTTTTTAAAATTTTATTTTTTGTTCTTTTTCAATTTCCTGCTAAAATTAAGGGCTTTCCGTGATTTCATTTGCTTTTTTTTATAAACTTTCAGCTGTAATTTCTTCTGAAATCACTATTGATTCTGGAATAAATTTTGTTTTTGCCTCTCACCAGGAAGAATCAATGACAAAACAGAAATTTTTAATCGTAGGATATTACTTTCGACAGCTTACAGGATAGAAGATTAGCCTAAGTTTTTGCCCTGTGCTTAGAAATTCAGTTGTTTTCGTTTTCTGCATGGTCTCTGGGTTATTCATCAATTTTTTTCTTTTTTTAATTTCAAATGCTCTCTCTGCCACTGAGACAATATTGGAAAAGAAGAGGAATATAAGTTTTATTGGACCAGTTGTGATAATAGAATTGATCATGGTGGATAAGAAGTAGTTTGCTGTGAAACTGGATTCCCTCGCCCTTGGGTCTATACTAGAAAAGGAAAAAAAAAAAAAAAAAAAAAAAAAAAAAAAAAAGGAAGAAGAGAACAAAGTTCTTTGTCTTAGTGACTTGACTGTACTCAGAATAGCATTGATATGCTTTTGTTTGTTCGGACATGTGGATTTAGGGTTGCATATGCTTTTGTTGTTTTTGTTTTTACTTCTCACCTGTTTCACTTAAGTTGTTCTTTAGGGTTATGCAATTCCAATTTAGATGAAGTTGAGCTGATAATGGGGATAATTGAGGTAGTTTGCTCTGACAGTGGATTCCCGTTGCTGCAACATCAATGCTGTATATGTGAATGGAAATATTGTAAATTAGAGAAATTTGATGTTGTGTTCATTATTTTGAAGTATCTGAGTTGCCCATTTGCGTCTATTTAAGATGTTAAATTTCCCCTAATTTTTAGCTCTATGTTAGTCTACTTTCTGATGGAAACCATTATGCATGGCCACCATTTATACCGTACCAATTTGCACAATTTGCTGGATTTAGAATCTAAGCACTTTGCATAAGCTAATTCAATCTGGGGCACACCTGTAGGTGAGTGAAGACATACTGTCGCCTGCCTCCTGATTGAATGTACCTTTCACTTGTTATCAATGCTTTGATTTTTCAATCTGTCATCGTACCATTACTTTGATATTTCTACATATACCCCAACGTGTAAGGTTGGTGAATTTAAAATTCAAAAAATCATTTTTTGATTTTTTTCTGCTATTGTACGAATGTGTGTTTTTAATTCTCTCCTACATTCACTTGATACAGAGGGATTTTTTTTTTAATCCAGGTTGATGCAGCAGTTCTCCAGTACCAGAATCAAAAACTTGTCCAGCAGTTAGATATTCAGAAGCATGAGTTGCATGATCTTGAAACCAAAATTAAAGAATTAAAAGACAAGCAAACCTCTTATGATGATATGTTGGTAACCGTGAATCAACTTTGGAATCAGGTACTTTTCATGGCTCTCTTTTACTGCTGTATCTTTTGTGATCGTCATGATTTTTTTAATTATTCTTTTTGTTACTTTGCTGTATAGTTGGTTGATGATTTGGTCCTGCTTGGAATGCGAGCTGGAGGTGGCCATACTGCTTTAAGAATCTTGGACCATGCAGACAATTCTCGAGGTTTGGGTTAGAACTTAAATCGTTTGTTCAACAAAATTTCTTTTGTGTTTTTGGAGTTGCGAGAGGTAGTCCTATGTCTTTAAGTTCTCTCAGATTTACAATATAGTAACTTGAGCTCTCTTTAGGTTCTATACCATCATGCCCTGTGGAGGAGATGTTTCTTTGTAGGCTTCTGGAAAAAGATTTTGTTGATTGTAATGATGATGATGGGATTGCAAATTATGTTGAACAAGTCTTATCTTCTCGCCATTCATCCACTATGGAGTTGATAAAATCTCTGGATGATACCATCTCTGCCGAGAGGATGAAAACTGAGACCATGATTCTTTCTTTGCGCGAAAAATTATCTGTCGAAGGTTAGATGATAACTTTATTTCAGTTGCTTGGTAATTTGTCATTCTTCGTGCTTTCTGTGAATTTTTCAGCTATTTTCTTCAGTATTTAGTACTTCTATGCGCGGTTGTATGTTGATTATTATTACATGTTACTTCTTTCAGAAACTATCTTGCAGCTTTCTAAGGTTGATGATATGATGAAAGAAGAGGCTAAAAATTTGCGGGAGGCGATCGACGCCCTACATTTGAAGCATAAAGAATATGCTGATGGGATTCAAACATATCTAATCAGCCATTCAACTGACCAATCTGAAATTAGACGTCTTCAAGGTGTGTGCTTTATACACTGTAAAAAAAAAATTAGATATAGATGCATGCAAAACTTCTTAACATGTATAAATGCAATTCTCAACAGCAAATTTGATACCATCGCAATCACTGTGTGCAATTGTGTGCTTTATACACTGTAAAAAAAAAAAAAGATATAGATGCATGCAAAACTTCTTAACATGTATAAATGCAATTCTCAACAGCAAATTTGATACCATCGCAATCACTGTGTGCTGTTGACCTGGCTGATTGTTAGCCAGTGCCTAGATTTTCTGTTCCTTTTTTTTTTTTTTGGGTCTCTTCTTATGATTGTATGTTAAAGATGTAAATAATTTATTAATACTGAAAGGTGAGTTGGAAGAAATCATGGCTGAACTTGAAGAAAGCCGAAGAAAACTAGTCAGTCTGAAAATGCAGAAGAATATAGCGTCTGGGATGCATGCATCAACTCCAGTTGTCGCAAATGGCAGCTTGTCACCGGAAAAGCCGGCAGATAAGACAATGGGCTTGCGGGAGATAAAGGATTTGATTGAGGAGACAAGGGTATTGATTTACGTAACTGCATTTTTTTTAATCTTTCTCTTGTTCTGTGACTAATCTTGTAGGATTTGGTACTAAACAAGTGCTGCAGATAGTGGCAGCAGATAGACTTTCTGAACTTCAAGATGCACAGGAACAGAACCAAACCTATTCAAAACAACTGAAGGATCTTCAGGTTTGCTTGGATTATTGACCGCTGGAAGTTGATTATTTTGTTAGTTAAAATACCTGTTTGAATAATGCTACACGTTCTAGTGATTTAACTTGCAAATTTATTCTCTTAGAATGAACTGAAGGATGACAAATTCATACAATCCTCTCGGCTATACACTTTGTTAACTGATCAGCTTCAGCATTGGACTGCTGAAATGGAACAATACAAAGCACTGACAGATGCTTTGCAGGTTAAGCTGCTTGATATATTTTTTCACATGTGTGTGATGCTTGAGTACTTTTTGATCTGTTTTGAAAGTTTTATTTCAGACTGACAGGTTTCACGTCATGAGGAGGGAGAAGGAACTGAATATGAAAGCTGAGTCAGCAGATGCTTCTAGGAATACAATTGATAATGCTGATTCTAGAATTGAAGAGCTGGAGCTGCAGCTCCAGAAGTGTGTCATAGAAAGAAATGATCTTGAGATTAAAATGGAAGAAGCTATCCAAGATGCAGGTAAAATTGTAAATCAGAATTGTATCATTTTAAAATTTTGAGTTTAAGATGGAAAAATGTTGGCTTTTGGCTTATTTAAATGTTACCATTTTCCAGGAAGAAATGATATTAAAGAAGAAATTCGTGTGATGGCATCAGCTCTGTCCAAGGAAATGGGAATGATGGAAGCTCAGTTGAACCGCTGGAAGGAGACTGCACATGAAGCAATTTCCTTGCATGAAGAAGCTCAAGCACTAAAAGCTTTGTTAAGTGATAAGGTTTTTATCTTGTACTTATTGGTTCTTTTGAGGGAATAAAAATTTGAAAGTAGCCAATGTGGATGAAAGTTACTTGAATGGTAGTTTTTATATCATTTCAACTATATTTAGTAGTGAAAGCTGTTGAATAACTTGTGATCAAGATGATGGTTTACTTTCGTACTAATTGTGGAGTTTGATTTTCTGAGTATGATTTTGGAACTTTAAAATTGTGTCTGTACACAGCCATTTACTCGTTGATCTTATCCTTCTTTCAATGTCATGTACCACCTATACAAAAGAAAAAAAAAAAATTACCTGTTTGATTAGTGTTTCATTTGATTATAAAGCCTGTAATTGAAGAAATTTTGATCTTTCATAAAATGGATATTTTTTTTCTTAAATTTGGTGATAGAATAGAGGAAGCTATTTATAATATGAATTTTGAATGTTTTGGAACTTTTTGGATGCTAATTGTCAAAAATTTAAGCATATAGGTAGCTCAGATCTGTTGAATCTCTAATCAGTGTATTTTTGTCCAAAAATTTCCAATAGATAAATCTACAAAAGCGCTTGGCAGAAGAGTGTGCTGAACAAATCGTAGAAATCAAATCTCTCAATGATTTGGTATGTCTATTCTTCTGTTAATTCCAGTTACTTTTTATTTCTTTGCCCCTCCTTTTGTTCATTAAAATATTGGGGGAAGGGGAAATGCAGGAGCTGGGGCTGGAATCCCTGCATACAAGTTACGTGTTTTTATTTTCTTTGATGAGTATTGAAATAATCATTTTTTTTTTCAAGGTTTTCTGTTCCTGTCCCTAATTGTGTACATTCTAGTCAAAACTATTCACTGTCTTATCATCAGAAATCTGATGCATATGACTTGAGTTGATATTTGTTACTGAATAATATTCACTTGATGCAGATTGAGAAATTGCAGAAGGAAAAATTGGAATTGCAAATCTTCTTGGACATGTATGGCCAAGAAGGCTACGATAATAGGTATGTTAATTTGAGGAGACTATTAGTACACACAGACACATAGAGAAAGAAAGGGAAAAAGGCAGTAAGGAAAAGAAGAAAATTTTTCTTTAGTTCTATACCATGCAAGATGTGGATCCTTCTTTAAATCTTCACCTAACTTTCTTTGAGTAAATTGTGTTTTATATCGTGCATTTTCTGTTGTCTGTCATCCTTGAGGTAAAACTCTTGAAATTCTGAAGCAAATGACTTCTTGTGCTAATAAAGGAACAGGATGTGTGTGACTTCTAATGGTGTCTGAGTTATTGCAGCCCTTTTTCAAAATTGAAACTTCAGAATTTTAAGTTCATACAAAGTTGATCCTGAAATGGTAAAATATATTAAATTGCATGCTTATTTATTTGTTTCATTTGTTGGTGCATTAAAACTTGCAGTTCCTTGCTTCTTTGCATGCAAAAGTAAGAAGCTGAACTGATTCTGAATTTGAAGTTCCATGGTTTAATTGTGTTCTCTTAAACTGTGAGCTGGGAAGTAAGATATTGTTTGAGCTGCTCAAATCTTGTGCATTAACAGTTAATTATGCTTTCTTCTCTATCATGTCATTTTCATAACTATTATCTAGTTTAGAAATCTTTCTTTTCTCCTTGCTTCTGCCTGTTGGTTGCTTATGTCTTTTATTTTTCTATTAATTAATTTGGATTCTTAATTTAAATTTCAGAGATGTGATGGAAATAAGAGAATCAGAAAATAGGGCTCATTCACAAGCTGAAATCTTGAAAAATGCTTTGGATGAACATAGTCTAGAACTGAGAGTGAAAGCTGCTAAGGAGGCTGAGGCTGCTTGCCAAGAAAGGCTTTCTGTTGCTGAAGCTGAAATAGCTGACTTAAGAGCTAAACTGGATGCTTCTGAGAGGTTTGTTCTTCTGTAGTTTTTGGTTGCTTTCTAAATGTTGTTACATGGATGTTACTTGGTTTACAATAGCAATGATTTGACTGAAAGGAAGTTGATGGAGGATGTAAATATGCTAGGAATTAAATTATCTAGGATTTTATTTTATATTTTAGGGTTTAATTGTAACTTCTATGGATCTATAGGATATTTTAGGTTTTTTAAGTAATATTAATTAATATCTACTTCTTTGCCAAGTATGAGGGTTTCAGGATTATATTTGGTTGCATTTTTTTGGGTTTTGGGATTGGGCTTAATTATCTATATTCTTTAGTGTTAAGGAGGTTTTAGATGATGAATGGTTGAGGTATTGTGATATTGAGTATGGTGATTTTCTTCGCTGTTAATTCTCTTCTGGTTTTCTCTCTTAGTTCTTTTGTTTCTTCCCTCTATTTCCCCTATTCCGCCATAATTGTTTTGTCTATTCTGAATTTCTCTCTAGATTTCCGTATTCTATCTCCTACTCTAGTTGTCCTATATCAATTGGTACAAAAGCTCAGAACTTTTGCCATCTATCTTATTCTTTTTCCCCCCCTTCTTTAAAAGAAATCCAGCCATGTTTCTTTGAGGAAGAAAATTGGTTCTGTTTAAGCAAAATATAAAATAAGAATTTCCAAATCCTCCCCCCCCCCCCTCCCCAAAAAAAAAAGTTTGGTCTAAATAAGACAAAAACTGTCCACCAACATTCAACCAGGCGATCTCCAATGCATCAATGTAGAAAGCTTTGCTAGCTGCTGGGTGATGGTCCTAAAGAGTTTTGACTTCATTTGTGTCGCACTTCGCTGGGAAAAAGGTATAAAAGAAAAACCACAACTTCAAATCTAGATCTGTAGTTGTTTTGCCATTTGAAAGAGAGCCAAAACCTTCAATCAGCTTGTATGCCTCTGATCATGCCACTGAAGAATTTTGTTGCCTTCAGCCACTGCATGCACCAGGTCGAGTCACAGCACTTCTGGGTCATGCGCCAACCTTTGCTTAGTCAGCTTTCTGACGTCCCTGCTACAACTGCATTGACAGCGACTTAAGCCCCCTTTTTTTTACTGAACTTTACAAATTTTGATGTCCTGATTTTAATTTTGAGGTCTGTTTTTCTAGCTTCATCCTCTAAACGTCAATTCTTATTGTCAGTTTATAAATCTTTATTTTGAGTTGAACTAAATTACTTGGGACCAAGCTGAGAGTTTGGAGTGTGATATTTATGAAGCTACGATGCATTGGAAGAGTTGATTGCTTTGAGATATAGATATGGGTTTAAAAATATTCATCTGTTAGTCGTCAATGAGTAGCATGATTTTGAAGAGGAGTAAGAAAAAACTCGAAAATGGGAAACCACATCTTGTTCATGATGAATTAATGGAAATAAAAGACGCATTAAGGTATGTGATAAACAGTTAGAAACAAAGGTTAGATATGGGATGAAGGGCAATTTTGTAAATCTTTTTGAGTCTACTTCAAGGCCATTTCTTAAGAATGTTCTTACCCGAGAAGAAAAATTCTCTTAAGAAAAAACCTTCTTGAGGATGTTATAGTTGTGAGCATATACCTTGCTTTTGAGGCCTTGTCGAAGAGGATTTAAGACGAGATGTGTGAGGTAGAAATTGCAACATGATTTGTGTAATGAGAATTCCCAATCTACGGCTTGTGGAACTAAAGTTGTGGCTATGCCAAAACTTGAGGAGTTTGTTCAAGTGGTGCCTAATAAGGTCCATCTGAGTTCTTCATCCAATTAATGAGATTGAGCTTATTGTTGTTAATGATAGTTCTTCCATCGACTTGGTCATTCCAAGTGTATTAAAAAGATTTACTTTATTGAATGTTTATGCCATAAATGAAGTTAATTTTGACATTGTAATTTATGGTTCTTGCTGGAAATTTCGCTTTTGATTTTTCAAAATTGGAGATTGAGTTTTCTCCAACTAGGGGAGAATGATGGAGGATGCAAATATGCTAGTTGAGGGATTAAATTAGCTAGGATTTTATTTTTTATTCTATGGTTCTGATTGTAACTTTATTTATATTTAGATTATTTTATTTTAACTAGTATTTTACTCTTTTTTTTTTTTTTTTTTCCAATTAGTAGGGTTTTGGGGTTATTGTTGTTGTTTTACATTTTATCAGGGATTTCGACTATGTTATTTTACTTTTAAGGAGGTAGAAGTTGAATGATGAGTATTTGAGTTTTCGTGATATTGAGTATTGTGACTTTCTTTTAATGTCGGTTCTTTTAAAAGGCTTAAATAGTAAAAGAAAACCCTTGTACTTTTTCAAATTTCTCAAGTAAGCTTTTATATGCCTATTGTACCCAATATTTTTGTTTAAGCTCTTATTTTGGATGAAAACTACTAAATTCCATTATTTTTGCTGTGGAAACTTATAGATGATTACTAGCTTTACCAAATCAGTGTCCATGTGGTAAAATTGTGAAAGTCATCCTGAATCAGCACATGCATGATGGTAGCACAGGACCCAAATAATATACCATTCTATGTATTCCTTTTTTGCCATATAGATTTTAACCTGGCGAAGATACCTATCATGTTTACAATGTGATAGAAATAATGAATTTTAGCAGTTTGCTTGCAAAGAAGGCTTAATTAAACAAAAAGTACGTTTAAGAGCTTAATTGGGTACAACGGAAGAATAGGGTCATGTCTAAGAATTTGAAAATATATATGGATTAGCCTTTGGTTTTCTCCTTTCTTCTATTCCTTCCCCATTTCCTTCTTTATCAGAACAATTTGATAATTTTGTAAACAATATAGAGGTAAAATGCTTATTATGAGTTACCAAACTCAATAGGTGGCATGGTCCAAATTGTTACTTCATCCTTAGTGTGAAATTTTTGTCTTGTACAAGTAAGAGCTGTTAGGTTTATTTAATGTAAGTTTATGGTTTCTATTTTCATGATTTGTTTCTTTTTATTTCCCGAAATTTCCATTCAATTGTGTTATCTAACTATTTTATGCGACTCTAAACCACAGGGATGTTTTGGAGCTCACGGAGGCTATTAAAAGTAAAGATCGAGAGTCAGATACATATATTTCTGAAATTGAGGTGTCTCTTAATTTCCTTAGGAAAAATATCTTTATTCAATTTTGGTTCCTGCCACCCTTGTTTCATATATACTGAATTGCTAGAGTTGCCTTTCCTTTGGTACTACTATTGTCGTTTTCTGCCTCCACTTTGTTGACATGATGAGACGTCTCTTTTATTTTTTGCAGACCATTGGCCAGGCATATGAAGATATGCAAACACAGAACCAGCATCTGTTGCAGCAGATGACTGAGAGAGATGACTACAATATTAAGGTCCATTGCATATTATATACCTTGATTTTTTTTTTTAATTGTATTCTTGCTTTCTTTTTATATGTTAAGTAGTTAAATTATCTGGTCTTTATTCTTTGACCACTTTTGCAATTGTGATGGGATTAAATGCAGCTTGTCTCTGAAAGTGTAAAGACAAAGCAGGCGCATAGTTTCTTGCTCTCTGAAAAACAGACGTTAGCGAGGCAACTTAAGCAGGTCAATTCATCAATTGAATCCGTGAAAATGAGGATTGCACAGAGTGAGGAGCAGGTAAAATTAGTTAGTAGTTGCTACTAAAACTTGTTCCACAAAATTTAGCTTCTAAATGCATTTAGTAGTCTGGTTGTATTTATTTATTTATTTTATCAACCTATAGCCTTGTTTTTTTTTGGGCCAACATATAGTTTAAATCTTGCAGATGAAAGTTTGTCTGACAGATGCTATTAAATTCACTCAAGAGGATAGACATTTTATGATTAGCCTTGAAACTGCTAAGTGGGAGTTGGCAGACGCTGAGAAGGAGTTCAAGTGGCTTAAATCTGCTGCTGCATCTTCTGAGAAGGACTATGAGCAGCTCCAGCGGAAGGTGGATGAGTTCCAAGTGAAGTTGGATAAGGAACAGTGAGTTTTCTTTTCTCATTTTTTGGTCGATTTCCCTGGCTTATGGTTTTATGCCTTACCCAACTGTGTGATATATTTTGCTGGAATTAGAAGATAAAAAAGATTATATGTAACGTTATCTGACTTCGGAAAGCATTGCTCTGCCTTGTATTGGCTATCATATAACGTGCACTGGAATTAGTTGCAAAGAAAGATTAGGGTATAGGCTGTCATAATGGTCAACAATTGTACTCTCATTGCATTTATTCTGACACATTTCATCTTAGGCTTTCCTTAGATTATAATTTGTGTTTCTCAAGACTTTAAACATGTTCTTTTTTTTTTCCCCCAAAAAACATATCCTTTTCATCCTTTAAATAATTTATTTAGCTTTGCTGCAAATTAAATTTCTTGTCTAATGAATGGGGTTTTTGTACAGAAGCCAGAGGAAGAAGCTTGAAGAAGAGCTGAGTGAATTGAATAGCCAGGTTGTAGAGTTGAGTTCTGAAACTGGAGAGATTGCAATACAGAAGCTGCAGGATGACATTAAAAATTGCAAGAATATTCTCAAATGTGGTGTGTGTTTTGACCGCCCAAAGGAGGTAAGAATGCTATGCTATAGGTGCTGGCTGGCCGGTTTTCTTCTCTTATAATTTGTATCTATCTGGTTTTTGATTTGCACTGATGGATGGATGGATGTGTTGTTGCTTATTTATTATTATTTTTTCTTTTATATTTGGCAGGTTGTAATTGTGAAATGTTATCACCTATTTTGCAATCCATGTATACAGAGAAATTTAGAGATACGGCATCGCAAGTGCCCTGGCTGTGGAACTGCATTCGGTCAGAATGATGTTCGGTTTGTAAAAATATGAAAGAGTCGTCTCATCTCATGCCTTCCTCCAATCGTGATTTAGGTTAGTCAGAGTCGAGAGGTAGCGTCAGAGAATCAAAGGATGCCTAGCAGTAGCCCTTTGGACTTGAACTCGATAGTTATAGAAATGATAATAATATGCTTTTTTCTTTAATGTAATTATTTGATAGCGGCATGGCATGTTTGTCAATTGTAAATGGAAATCAAACTAGGTAAATCATTATATCATCTTCAAGAATTTGTTCATTAATTTGGATCTCTAGACCTGTGGTCTGTCTACTTTATACGGTCATGTTTAATGCTTCTGAAGTAACTTGCTCCCGGGATTGCTTACACTGAAAGAATTCGAAGGTCTCCTAGCGTAGATGTGATCCTAATTTGAAAGGACCATTAATGCACCTTGTATTCAGATCAGAGGATTTAAGTTGCAGGGCTGTACGGGAAGTGATGTTAACCAGCAAAATTTGCGCAACGCTAGGTTGAAGTGATATTAGCAATTGTCATGGTTATTTAGCAATTGTTTACCTTGAAACTTTTTCGGCCGCTTCAGAAGGTCATTTTCTGGTGGCTGTAGGTAAAAGTTCTATGAACACTTTTGATTTTTGGCTTGTAAGCTTGAACAAAAGAAGCAAAGATAAACTTTAGTAATTTGATTTTTTTTTTTTTTTAGGAATGAAATAGACAAATAGCAGTGTGAGTTGTGACTTATGCGTTATCGTCGTGACTTAACGTATATAAATTCTTTGGATGAAGTCTGTTTGTGATCGTATGCACCACTTTAATTGCCCCCACATATGAAGCTTTTTTAATGGAGAAGTCATCATTGTATTCTTATGCAGTAATTTCGTCACTCTGTATACAAGTTTTAATGGAGAACCTACTACTGCAGCCAAATGCACCACTTTTGTCAGTCACAAACTCTTCCGATAAAGTTGATTGTTGTGGTTTATTATTGTGCATTACTCCCCTCGCTACCGTATACAAGTTCTTGTGGGGAAGTAGATTTTGGTGGTCACTTGGACCACTTTTGTCATCCTTACATAAACAAATTATTATCAAAAGGGAAGTTGGTCGTTTTGGTCACATGCACCATTTTTGTTGGAAGATAAAGTTGATTGTTGTGGTTTATTATTGTGCATTACTCCCCTCACTACCGTATACAAGTTCTTGTGGGGAAGTAGATTTTGGTGGTCACTTGGACCACTTTTGTCATCCTTACATAAACAAATTATTATCAAAAGGGAAGTTGGTCGTTTTGGTCACATGCACCATTTTTGTTGCTCTAACATGTAAATTGTTCATTAAAGAAAAGTCAATTATTGAGGTCTCATACGTCACGTCTATCAATCATATTTATAAATTCTTTTAATGAAAAGTCGATCGTTGTGGTTTAAGCACCACTTCAGTCACTTATTATACAAGTTTTTTCAAAAGAAAAGTTGATTATAGTAGTTTTGTGTTACTTTTTTAATTAGAAATTAGTCCTTTCTTTGAAATACGTAAAGAAGTATCTTTCTTGCAATATTATTTTAAGAAATTTTTCTGGCAAATATGTGTCACTCTCAAGATACATTTCTAGGAAAAATACATTCTTAGGCCACTGCTCCCCAAAAAATGTTGTTTTTTTTTTTTAATATAAAACATCCTAAGATGTGCTTCCTTTATACTCTTGTGCAACATTAGAAGCGTTTTTCGTAGCTATTCTTATGAGAAATGCTTCGTCAATAAGTGCATTTCATTTTAAAGAAGTGTTTCTTGGCAAAAAAAAAAAAAAAAAAAGGGAAAAACTCACATGTTACTAGCTCGAAATGTTTTTCGTAATGTTTTATATGTCACTTTAAGTAGCATTTCTCCTTTAAGGTTTTTTTTTTTTTTTTTTTTTTTTTTTTTTTTTTTTTTTTTTTGTATTCTTCTAGGATACCGTAAGCAATTGCTCTCATTTGCTTCCTTAGAAAAGTCTGCGCGATTTCTGCGCGCATCGCAGTGTTGCGTCTAGGGTTATAATCGACCAAGCCCAAATCAAAAAATAAGGGTTTGAGCTCAATTTGAAACTCGTAACAAAAAATTTGATTTGAGTTCGATCGGATGTTATTTTAAAAGTTTGGGTTCAATTTGAGATTAAAATAAACTATTTGATTTGATTCGATTAAGCTCTTTTACTCTATTACATATTCAAGCTTGAATTTATTTTATATATAAATTTTTTGTATTAAATATTAAAATTTTTTAAGATGATATAATGATAAAACAATTGAAAAAAAAAAAACTTAATAAGCAAATCTAAACATTTCTTAATACAAAAAGATAAGAGTCTCAAACAAAATAACAAAATAAAATAGCATTACCACATCAATCGAAATTATTAAACTTAACATAAAATCTCACTTAAGTTCATAATCTACACACAAATTAGTCCCTTCAAGTCAAAATATGTGTGTCAACCCTATCCATCAAGATCAAGACATGAGCAATGTTCGCCATATCACCTATATTTTTACCAATTTCTTTTTTAATAAAAAATAATCTATTTTGTCAAGAATTTGTCAAAAATATCATTTTGTCAAAAAAATCACTAAATCTTTATCAAGATAAATCCTTTGAGCTCGTCTTTCCAAAATTAATAAAGTTTTAATCTATAGGGACACTCCAAGCCATCTTTCAAGGGGATACTCCAATCCCACATTTACAAACGTCATTCAAATTTCAAAATTCACTAAAATTTTCATCTTCAGGAATACTCAAACCCTAGCTTCTGAAGGGATACTCCAACCCCACCTTTCATAATTTTTTAAGAAAAAAATAATTTCTCTCTTTTGGGTCACTTCAGACTTTTGCAAAATTTAAACATGATTTTCACGCCTCAATTAATCACGGATCTAAACAAATCTCTTTATCAAGATAAATCCTTTGAGCTCGTCTTTCCAAAATTAATAAAGTTTTAATCTATAGGGACACTCCAAGCCATCTTTCAAGGGGATACTCCAATCCCACATTTACAAACGTCATTCAAATTTCAAAATTCACTAAAATTTTCATCTTCAGGAATACTCAAACCCTAGCTTCTGAAGGGATACTCCAACCCCACCTTTCATAATTTTTTAAGAAAAAAATAATTTCTCTCTTTTGGGTCACTTCAGACTTTTGCAAAATTTAAACATGATTTTCACGCCTCAATTAATCACGGATCTAAACAAATCTCCAAAATCGTTGACTCGGTTATTTTAATATAATCGATGACAATTACAAGATACATTTCGATCATCCCTTCTCTCCCCTTTTTGTTGTTTTGTGTGATTTATCTTATGCGATATTATTTCTTTTACATCTTACAAACATGTTTCCTTTGTGATGATTATTTTGCACCCATATTTCCAAAATTGTTTTTAAAAAATTATAAAGCAATTTTATGTATCGATATCTTTCCAATGCTCGACATAGAATATCTAATTTTTTTAAAAAAAACTAAATCTGTAGAACGTTTTAATAAAAAATCCTTATGTTCTCCACCTTTTCGAGGCACATACATGATTTTAATTTTTTCCTAAAACTCAAGTTTATTTTATTAAAATTCATGCATAAGGAAAGGATTATATATAAATAATGACAAGTCAAAACTGAGGGAACTAAAATTAAGTTAAGCCATGGCTAGAAAGGTATCGATTTCAGGCATCGAAAGGAAGTTTGTACCTCCTTGTGCATAACCAACTCCCAAACATAACTGTTAAATCTCCAAATTACGCAGATCATGGAATCAATGTTTCAAGTTTTGTAACTCCAAATATTGATTTTAATAGGCATTGGCCATTTCATGGTGGTCAATCAAGGCCGGTTGGATGAGTAATTCGTTCGACAGTCCCCTTTTAAAGTTAAAAGGAAAAGTCTTCGTTCAGAGGACATTTACCCATCATGAATTTTATCATTTCTCACTCGCACAAACATTTTAAAGTCACGCGTGTTCCCTTTTACGATGAAGGTAGGGCACATTGCTGAAAGCTTGGCGACTCCACCAGTGACTAATTTATGAAGTTAGGCATACATCTAGCCATGTCTTACTTAGTTCTCGATTTATTCAGTTTTAGTCATTATTTAAATATTATCCTCTTTCTTTTTGTCTAGTAATCTTTTATTTGCCGTGATTTTTGTCATGAGATTATCTAAGATTGCCTTGTTCTCGAATAAATATCGATTTAATAAATATGGCAATACGGGGATAAATAAAAGGCTTGATTTTTTTTCTTGACACATGCTGCATACTTGCATTTGCATTAGTTTCCCACCAAACTCCATGGTGAGTTTAGGGTCCCAATTATTAGTAGGAAATGAGCTATTCGCCTTTGTGAGTACCCCTCGGCATAGGCATAATAATAACTTCTAGGGTGTAAATTACCTAAGTCTCTTGCAAGTAAGCCTCTGCATTTGCATAGGGAAAAACATTCACCAGATCAAACCCCTTCCATCAACCTACGATAGGCTTGGGATTGGGGTGCCTCAGCTGTCTTGATAGGATGAATGAGCGATTTGGATATTGATTTAGATGTCAACTTAAACCTATACAGTGAAACCTATGAGCTAAACCATGTCAAACCATATCGAAATGCTACTAGAATGACCTAGAGAATAAGGACACATGAGGAAACACTTTTAACCTTTACTCTCACATACCATATTTACATAGGCAATAGTGAACATACCTTTTAGCCTACATGTTAGTGTCAAGACACGACGTTGTGCTGTCCGATCAATGGCTAACCTTTGTTAGTAAGTGATGACAAAAAAAGTTCGTCACTTATGAGGCTGTGTATTACCTTTGGTTAAGTCATAATCAACCAAAATGAGTCGTTATGCTACCTGAATAGCAGCTTAACACATACCCATCTCTAGGTGATAATGGACGAACATCACCACCTAGTCATTTAGTTTTATCCTTAGAGGCATCGTATCACTTGAATAAAGGTGATTTTAACCTGAACACCCCGTTACTATCTGTAGGTACCTAACTTGTCTTAATACTTGTCATGTCTGCCTTTAGGCATTATAACACCTATTGTTGGGGCATTTTCCACTGGTCATTTACATTCTTTTATTCTTTATTCTTGTAATTTATTATTTAGTATTCATCATTATGGGACAACTGGCTAAAAGTTCAATGTTTAGCAAGGGGTTTCTGTCACAAAGCAACAATTCATTCTCATTCTCAAGTCCTTTGAAAAAGTTAGAGCATGGTTAGAAGGTGGATAGCGTAAAAATAAGGATATCCTTAAGCTTGACTCTGTCTCGGAGACACATGAGAAAGTCAAGATAGGGTACCATTTTAAATGACGGCATGATTCGAAGCATATATGGGCTAGTTGGGACAATAGTGAGAAGGACTCATTCACAGAAAGATACGAGGATATAGCTCTATTTCTTTAAGTCCGGTTGGACTTTTGCCTATTGTGTGCGACATCATAGTTATGGAATTCGGCATACTGATGCTTCACGTTCAATCAGAAGGATTTGACTCTCGTCATCGATGAATGCACTACATTGCTTAACATTAAGAGGGCCAAGTCTGATAGGATATGTTATAAAATGCTACAACCTTTGACTTTCAAGAAAAGACTAGAACAAATCCTTGAAGCCATAGAGTCTTGGATTGATGGTCATGTCAAGATAAAAAGGAATAGTGAATGCATTTCTTGGGCTAGTCTAAAGGAAGCAATGTTGAATGCCATCGATCTAATAAAAAGTTTAGGATGTCTTTTCCTTGGCGATGTACAGGTTGGTCATATTCTTAAATACCTTGGAGTATGTCGAGGCAGTAGTAGTAGATTTCTTCTTCTGCTTGTGCTATAATACCATTATTGCTGAGACCATTTAAGCCTTTAGATTTTGCAAAAAGACAAGGACAAGTAGATTCACCAAATGTGCCCGCTCATCAATATTTGGCTCGTCAACCACTTTCATGTCGAAGAAAAAAAATGACACACAATTTTGTATCTAACTTTAGCTCTCTCTCTCTTAAGTCCTTCAGAATGAATGGCCCTATGACCATTTCAAGTAAAAATTGATCGAAAAATTTTGGAATCCAAAAGAAAAAGAAGCTATATGGATGCTTCCATGGATGTCCCTCCAATCAATGATATATTAGTACGAAGACTGTACTTGCATGCCACTCATAAGGTTATGATAAAGCACCAGCTAATGCACCCCTCCTAGTTTTGTGACATTTTAATGCTTGTAATTCATCTCATTCTTTGAAAACCTTAAGTACTAGGACTTTGCATATGGAGAAGCCAATTATAAGTTGCAAGTTTAGTCAACCTTCCATGCTTGGAGGAAGGTCTACTACATGGAGAAGAAGTGCAGTGACTCTAAGGTATAATGAGTGGAGAATTTGCCATATCAATGATATTTTGCTGCCACCTAATATTAGGACATTGCAAGTCTCGGTGGACGAGCCTTTTTATGAAGTCAAACTAGTTTGACAGGAATTTAAACAAAAGAGGGCTGCCTTTGCCATAGAAATTGCTTGGTTGAAGAAAGAAAAGAGTTATTTAGAGATAGACATCTACCTCCGAGATGGTGGATGAAACAAATGGTTAAAGAGAAAGATCGCTTCAAGGGGATCTTGGAAGTTTGGCTGAGAACTATATGGTGTTTCAAAAACAAAACAAGTCTTGATGTATCAACAAGTCATCACTCGAATGGGAGACAGAGTTTGTTACCTTTAGCAAAGAACTAAATTAATGGAAAGAAGACTATCGGTTAATAGAGATAAGCTCATAAGGGCCCATGCCCTCACATCAACTTACTAAAGGAGGAATGAACGACTTAAAGCTTAAGTATAAGGCTTAAGGGCTGGTATGGTTGAGAATAAAACTCTAACACTCAGTGCTTAAGATCTGGAGCATTCCCTCCAAGCTCACCAAGATTTATCACTAAGTTGGTGTGAGCCTCCAAAAGTGAGAACGAGAATTGTAGGTGATGATTGACCAGGCATGCTTGAATTATCAAGCATGACACCATTACCTCACTCAGCAAATTTAGATAGCCTAGTTAGAGGCAGATGATATGATCAAGGTAATCGATCTTTGAGATGAGACATCATACCCATTGGGGACTATGGGTAGCAGTTATTGAGTTTCTTTTAACAAATGATTAAACAATGTAATCGTGTTAGATATTTTCGAACGTAATCATATCAAAACTTTATTTGTTGCTTTATGAAAGATGTTATTGGTGAAGTTGTTCTACGAGCTAATTATCTCTATTGCATTTGCATATTTAATTTTATTCTTGTATTGTCTTATTTAGGCATCCATATAAATAATCACTTATTATCATGACTCCATACTCATTGTCATCCTATCATAAGCAATAATTAGTAAACACATTTAAACTAAATGGTCTACTACAAAAATGGTCATAAAAGTGCAAAGGATTCTGAAATCAAGAAAGAAACATGAAACAAATATTACACACCGCTACCATACCCACTATCCCTAATGGACCATGGAAAATGATGACCAAGAACACATCAAGCGACTCGAGTTGATGTACAAAGAATCACAAGACCAAATGTTTTGTCAGTAAAATAAAATGCAAGCTCAAATCCTAAAGCTTGTGGAATTGATGACAACTTCCATAAAAGAAAAGGACAGGCTAATACTGGGGATACCAAAAAAGAGCCAGATAATCTAAAAAAATAACCCACTGGTAGTACTGACTCTACCTAGGAAGAAACCTTGTTAAGGGCAATAGTCTAAGACGGCACTAGCCCTGTTGATACCACCAGTGATATATCTAAACCCTATTGCAACTAATCAATTCATCCTCAATTTTAATAGAGCAAATACGAGGTTTCTTTAGCCAATCCCATATCCCTCGATCAAGATGAGCCAGAGAAGATAAATGGTCAAAAGCCTACAACGACTGCTGGCAAAATAAACTTCTAGAAAAGCATTTTAAGCCATCGAATGGAATAACTAGTTCGGAGCCATTGATGCATAATCTTATTATCTGGTGTCCAACCCTGTCGTTCCCTTAAAGTTAAAGATACCTGAGCTTGAGAAGTTCAATAAAACTACTGACCTTATCATGCATATTTTGATGTACCTTAAGAAGATGGCTAGGTAAGAAAAAGATGAAAAGCTCCTTATCAACAGTTTTTAGCATAGTTTGATTAGGGTGCTTGTTCGATGGTACATTGAACTTGATAACATCAAGATTCCATGATAGGCCAACCTAGCCAAAGCCTTTTTAAACTAGTACTAGCATGTGTCAAATTAGGCCTTCAATCATTTCTCCTTTATAAACTTAAAGAAAAAGCCAGCTAAAAGTTTTTAGCAGTATGCTCAAAGGTGTAAGGAAGAGGTAGCTTTGGTACAACATTCTCTAATTAAAAAAAAAGGTAACCATGATGTTCATCAACACACTACGCACCTCATATTACAAGAAACTGATAAGGAATGCCACTAAAAAGTTTACTGATTTGGTTTTACCATTAAGATGATTGATGTATCAATTACGAATAGCAGAATGTGAACGTACAAGTCATCCGGATCAAGTAAGAGGCCTGTTACTAACAAAAAGAAAGAAAGGGAGGCGAATACCATATGTTATGCCAATCTATCCAAACCTAGCCAATATTAAGTGCCCAATCCTTACTACCTAAGTGCTCCTTACTCTAACCTAGTCATGATACCTCCTAAGCCAGTTTATGTTGCAACCTATAGCCCATCCTTTATTATCTCACCAAATGCACCATAAAACAACCAACTACAAGCCAACCAAAATATTAACAATCTTGCCAACAATGGACCAAACAATTAAGGTGCAAACCAATGAAAATAATAGTTTAACCTTATCCCCATGACCTATAAAAAGCATTATCAGGCTCTACTTTAGAGGCATCTAGTCACTCACGTGGACATCCCACAGAAGTCACCTCTACACCCTCAGTGGTATAACCCTAATGCCTATTACAACAATCATGTGAGGCAATGGGGCATAATACTGAAAACTGTGTTTCTTTCAAGTAGAGGTTACAAAGCCTCATTAATTAAGGTTCTACAATTTAGGATGAGCCAAGAGTCGAATATTGCTCCAAACCCTCTATCAAACCATGCCAAACTAGCCGTGAACATAATTAGTATTAAAAACAATTACGAGGTCAAAAAGAGCATTGAAGAAGTTAGGATGCCAATCTGGTTTAGTAGATATTGACTTAAGTAAGAATACTTAAAGCAGTTAAAAGATCAGAAGAAGAACTTGCTGATTTTTGTGACTTTCATACTATTCATGGCTATATTTTTTAGACCTGCAAAAAATTTCATGTGATGGTCTAAAAAATGATGGATGAAGGCAGAATTGAATTTTATGATAAGAAGCAAGCATTTCCCATTGAGTCTATGAATATGATTTAGGAAAGAATCTCACAACCACCATATGGGAGAGGTAGGTCCCTTATCTTCTATGGAGAATGAAATCTTGGGAGAGTTCTTCGACGCCTATGCTAAGGCTATTCATAAAGACACCTACTCCATTCCCATACAAGAACGGCAAAGCCATTCCTTGGAAATATAAGGGTCAAGCCATGATGATCAAGAACCCATTCAATTAATAGCCTTTGTTGATTTATCAGGGATCAACCATTTAACCCATGCAGTAGATGCTATGCTCCCTTTGGTCGAAAAGATCGATGCCACTCTAACTTCCAACACTCCTTAGGTTAGGAGTAAGGACTTAGAATCTGAGAAGATTAAAGAGGCAGTGAATGAGGAAGAAGCCACTAAGTTTTTAAAATTTATCAAGCATTGCAAATATAACATTGTCAATTAATTGAGCAAACAATTGGCTAAGATCTCTGTACTATCCTTATCTTCAAATCAGAAGTTCATTGAAGTGCAATGTTGAATGTGTTAAATAAGCATATGTGCCATTGGATATTTCAGTCGGTAAATTGGATCACTTAGTAAGCGACATCACCATTGACAATGACATTTCATTCACCGATGATGAGATCTCTCTTGGTGGTTAGGGTAACTATAAAGCCTACATGTCAACACCCACTACAAAGGTTGTATTCTACCAAAAGTTCTCATAGACAATGGCTCTACCCTCAATGTGGTATCCATGACTACCTTAAATTAGCTTTTTGATTATGCCTTCCATATTAGGCACTGCAATACAGTGGTGCAAGCATTCAATAGGACCTACTATGGAGTCATTAAAAACACCAGTATTCTACTTTAGATAGGCTTATGCACTTAGGAGATTGATTTTTAGGTAATAGACATTATTCCATCTTATAATTTGCTTGTTTGAGAGGTCGTGGATACATTTAGTCAAGGTAATACCCTTGTTTTTCCATTAAAGATAAAAATTATGATCGACGATAAAATGGTCAACATTAGAGTTGAAGAGGAGATGATCGCCACCGTTTTTACTAATGCCACCTACATCGAACCAAATAAAGATGCACTTGAGCTGTCCTTTCAATCGTTTAAGTTTGTTAATGCTACATTCGTAGGAGAGGCCTGTTGATAGTGAGCCTTGACTATCGAGGAATACCTACATAGGTCTAAAGTTAAATGTTAGCAAGGGTTACCAAGCTGGAAAAGGGCTTGTTGAGAATCTGCAAGGAATAGGCAGAGCTTTAAAGGTCATAAGCCAGTCAAAATAAGGGCCTATGATTCAAGTCTAACATGCAGTACAAGAAACAACAAGCTAAAAAAAGCTAGAGATTAAAGGCTGGCACGTCTGTTGGGTCAAGGGCTAAGACTATAATCGATGGTATTCCTACCACTCCATGAGACTTTTCGGTTGAGAGGATGCATGGATTCGAATCAAAAAGAAGAAATGAAAGCTAAAGATGTCTTGGTCATTCCGAATTCAGCTTCTATAACTTCCATATCCATGCCCTTGATGATCAGTCCAGCTTGTCAAAGTCAAGCAATGAAACCTACCTGCATTCACTAGAGTTTGTTCTTGATAGTGAGGCCATGTCAAAAACTTGTATGCTTTTTTATCTATTTTCGTGTAATTCAAGAATGAAAAGTCTACTTGGTTCTATCTAATTGCTCGTACGAATCTTGTAGTGGTCATCTTTTATTTGATATTATCAATAAAATTGACTTTTACATAAAGCATTTCATCTTGTGTCCCCAATCTTAATCTTTGTCATTTCTTAAATTCTCTATCTATACATATTTGTGTTTATACTGTTTATTTCTTCACCCTTTTAGGTGCTCTGATAGAGTGACATGGACATTTTAGATGAGCTTTTAAAGATTAATTTTGAACAACTAGATAAGTTGATTTCAATAAAGATTCTAAGGAGAATTCGATGCCACCAAATCTATTACAATTAGTCAAGCATGAAGAAAAACATATTTTGCCCCATGAGGAACAAATTGAAGTCATAAACTTAGAGACTAAAGAAGATTGCAAAGAGGTCAAAATCGAAACTTTCGTAAAACCCTCTGCCAGAACCAAGCTAATAAACCAACTCCAATAGTACTAAGATGTCCTTGCCTAGTCATAGTAAGACGTCCTTGCCTAGTCATATTAAGACATCCCTAGACACCACTTGTGGTCCACAAGCTTCCCGTCAACCCTGAATGCAAATCAATCTAGCAAAAGTTAAGAAGGTAAAACTAGATATGCTTCTAAAGATCAAGGAATAGGTCAAGAAATAATTTGAAGAGAATTTTTTAAAGTAGCCAAATATCTAAAATGGGTTACCGATATTGTCCCAGTCCCTGAGAAAGATGGCAAAGTATGGATGTGTGTTGATTATTGGGATTTGAACTAGGCCAGTTTGAAGGATAGCTTCTCATACTATGCATCGACACTTCAGTCAACAATACAGCCAAGAACTATCTATTATCCTTCAGGAATGAATTTTTGGGTTATAACTAGATCAAAATGGCACTTAAAGACATGGAGAAAACTACTTTCATAACCATGTGGAGTACATATTACTATAAAGTCTTACTATGTAGACTTAAAAATGCTAAGGCAACTTATCAAAGGGCCATGGTGACACTATTCCATGACTTAATGTGCAATGAAATTGAGGTTTGCACAGATGATATGATCGCCAAGTTAAGAGAAGATGAGCATGTCATAGATGCTCAAAAGCTCTTCGAATGGCTACAAAAATTTTTGCTAAAGTTGAACCCCACTAAATGTACTTTTGTTGTCACCTTGGGCAAGCTACTAGGCTTTATTGTCATCAAAAAAGGAATCGAACTTAAACTAGATAAGGTCAAAGCTATCCGACCTTAAACCCAAAAAGAAGGTGAGAAGCTTCTTAGGGAGATTAAAGTACATCACCAAATTCATATACCAACTCACTGATAAATATGACCCCATCTTTTGATTTTTTTTTATAAATAAAATTCTGGGAAATGAAATGAAAAATGTTAAAAAGCCTTCGACAATATTAAACACTATTTATCAAACCCACCAATGGTAGTACTGCTAGTTCTCGATCGACCTTTGATCCTCTACCTAGTAGTTTTTAACAAGTTTGTGGGTTAAGTGCTTGGGTAGCATGATGAATCAAGAAAGAAAGAACAAGTGTAGATACCTAATTTCATCTGGGCCTCCTTTCCAAAAATCTTTAATATCTGAGATTGAGAACTTAATGGCCACCCTCGTTGGGAGTGATCTTATCCATATGAACAAGACATTTTCAAGACCTTTTTAGTCATATTTAAATGGTTGGAAGTTCATGTGACAGAAAAAGTTATATTTTGACTTCTAATTTCAAATATACAAGATGAATATTTAAGAGAAAAAATATTTTTTAACAGTTTATTCTCAAATTTTGAAAATCTATCTCTGCAGATGATATCACAATCAAAATTTTCATTTGTAAGAATTTTTTGAGAATTTCTCGTAAAATATGGAAAATTGACTGTCATATATTTTACTAATGCTAGGGTGGTATTTATGCTGATACTCACTTCAAAAAATCAAAAATATTCAAGAAAAAATACATATTGGCATTTTATACCACGAGGTGTCAGGTTATTCATTTTAGTAATTGATTTTGAATTTTTCACAATATCAGGAGTATCATACTCGTAAAATTTTTTCTAATAAAATTATTTCAAAAATTGGATTTTCATCTTCACCATTTTGTAAATTAATTTTTTTAATAATATGTTTTATTTAATTTATTTTATATAAGTTTCAATGTATTTTTTAAAAATTTTCTCTATTCTAGAATACAAACTGTCCTTTATTTGTAAAATTTTTGGTAGAATTGCTGGAGTTTTAAATTTTAAAATTCTTTAAATGTTCATATTTAACCACCATTAAATCAATTTTTCAAAATGCATTTATTTATTACGAATTTTAGAATTTTTTTATTTTAAAAATATGGAGTTTTCTACTCTGTAAATTTTTTCGAGAAGATTTTTCTAAGTTTATAATTTTCAAAATTATTCAAATATTATTATTCAAATGAAAATAAGAAAAATCAAATCAAATAAATATTAAATATAAAAACAAAAAAAAGAAAGAAAAAAGATAAAGATAAAGGGCTAACGGCCAAGAAGGTTAGGGAACCTTCTTGGCCAATTCTCTTACCTTGAAAACCATGGGAGAAGATTTCCATAGACATTGTTCTTAAAATTTCTCATGAATTTTTAAGTTTTCAAGTCTTTCAAGATAATTTTATGTAGAAATCTTGTAATTTTTTTTATTTTTGTCATTTTCCTTCATTTTTGTAAGTCAAAATCATGTTAAGCTCATGGATTTTCATCCATGTTGAACGGCTAATATGTTTACAATGAACAATTTTCTATATATTTGTTATTATATTTAATTTTTTTAGCTAAAGCTTGATTTTTTATGAAATATTTTTATTTTTTATGTAGTATTACTTTTGATGCATATATATGTTTATGTTTAAGTTGTTTTTCTTAATATTTCATGTTAATATGTTAATTTATATATTTATTTTTTATGATTTTACTTTTGTATTTAAGTTTGATGATATTTATTCATGGTAGTTTTCATGATTTTGTGTTGAGAAAATATTTAATGATAGTTTTTTTTTACAGACACTTTATTTTGTTTGGGGTAATCTCTGGCAACCTAAGGCATAATCAAAGAGTGATGAAATCAAAAATATAAATAACACTGGGGATCACCCAGTGAAAAAGTTTTTTTTTGGGAAGTTCTAAAATGCCTATGGGCTGTACTAAAGAAAATGTAAAAAACAAGGCATTAAAGGCCACTTTTCATGGTGTCACCAAGGTTATACACAAATCAATTTCCCATTGTTTGTGACCAAGTTGAGGTAAATTGAGAAGCCATAGGTTTGTACAAGTTATATTGGGGCTTAAGTATTGATATGAGGCCTTTATGATGTGAAAAACTAGAATTTTCACATGTAATATCGATACAAGAGGGTTTGGTATCGATACCCCAGATGTGGTATCGATACCCCAGATGTGGTATCGATACAGGCCTTAGCAGTAGCTAAAGTTGTGATTTTTGGCAAAATGTATCGATACACAAGCATGAGTATCGATCCATGGAATATCGATACTGGCCTCTAAGTCTCGAGACTGGAAACATTTTTTACTTTTAGTATTGATATGCAATTAATTGTATCAATACTTAGGAGTAAAATATACCTTGTTTATCGATACAACATGTTCTATATCAGTACACTAAGGCATTTTTACCTAGTTCAAGCCATTTTTCAGCCTTCAAAAACCTGATTTAAACATGTTTTTACACCAAGAACTATCATATAACATTGTAAACCTCAACTATGGGCTCATTAATGAATTTTAAACAAATTTTAGAGCCCAAACAATTATTGACAAAGGTCACTTTCACAAGATATATGGTTGTAAGAGGGTGGCAGGCATATCTCTACTAGGGGGCTGATGCAGCCTTTTTGCCTCCTTGCTCAGCATTGCAGAACCAATAAAAGAGGAGTCAGCTGAGCATGGTAGCTAGAGATATGCCCTAGGGCAGAAGTGAAAAATCAAAAGTACCCTTGCATTTTTTTTAAAAAGAACAATGATCAGCCAAAACAAAAGGGGGGAGGAGCCAAAAAAAGACTTTCAACAATCTCAATAAAAATCTTTATCCATTCCCATAAAATTTCCAGCAACTTTAGCTCCAAAAACTCACCAAAAGCACTATTACATTGTCCTTCACACATAACCAACCTCCATTCTCGTAGATACCCCAAACTACCACTGGAAAACCTTCAAAAACCTAACTTTTCACACATTTTGATCCTTAAAAAGCCTCACCATCAACCATACCACCAAAAAGCTACTTCCTTTAATCCTTTTCTTGCTAAATAATAGCAAGGAGAAGAAAAACAATTAAGCCTACAGCCACTACTTTGAGAAAAAGGGAAGTTCAAGTTTTTTTGGTATCTCCCCTCTACCTTGATCTTTGTGGTTTTTTGTTTTGTCATTAACATCATCTTAGTAAACCTTTTTATGCTTTTTTGGCCGCCTTAGGACTCCCATGCATTTTTTATGGCTTTGATTATGGTAGCTTAGGATCTTGATGTTTTTCTTGGTGACTTCATGCTGTTTGGCTAACTAAGCATGCTCATTTGCATTTTCATTACCATAACAGCCTCTGTCCATGTACTTCTTGCCATGTTCCTTCCATATTAATGTCTTCATCTCATGTTTAAAATATGTCTCTTAACATGACATAAGTATGCTCATGCATTTCCTGGAAGCTTGATAGGCTCCATGAAATAAAAATGTCTTTTTAGCAAACTCTTTTTAAACATGTTCATCCAAGTATGTTCGTGCATCTATTTATAATCTCCAAGCATTTTTTGTCATTTTTTCTATGAAATATGTCATCTTTTCTCGTGCATATATGTCCTCCATATTCTACATCATTTTATGGTGCCTTGCTTGTGTTGAGATGCATGCTTGAGTGCTAGAAAACCTGAGTTCAAAGATATTCGCAAGTTAAGCACATGCTATCTCCCACACATGGAGAATAACATGGGCTTAAGATTTTTGTAAAGTTGGTTTTTCCAACCTTGGGGGCAAAGCAAGTATTCAGTTCTAGATTCATGGAAGAATGAGTATAAGAGTACTAGTTTTTTTCAAAAATGAAATGAAATCTTTTAGTTGAAAACTGTGAACCCTTGGTCCTAAGCCAACCACCCTCATAGTGGCATGGTCAACAGGCTATTTTATCATCCCAAACTACTCCAAGATTGTGGAATGAACTCGTGGCACCCATGTCAACCTCTCATCTCGGTTACGGATGTTCAAACGTCCATAGCCCGAGCTCAACCCAAAGAAAAATGAAAATACCGAACACCTCCCCTGTTTAGTTCTGGTAGCATAGTGGATTGGTCTTGAAAAATTATAAAAAAATCAAAAATAATTTATTCAGAATGTGTTGGTATTTTTCCCTTGAAGGGTTTCGAATTACCTTTCCAATGATGCCTTACCTTCAGATCATCTCGGATGAAATAGTTATCATTTTTCAAATTTTTGTTGTCTAAAACCCCTGAATCCAGCGAGTAGCTTACTATTTGGGCTATTTTGGCCGTTTTGGCCTAGCAAATAACAATTTTGAAATTCCCTTTTCAGAAAGGTATTATTTGCATTTTAACAATTTTGGATGAATCCGAAATGATTTTTCAAATTGCATCATACCTTTACCCTACACTTGCTACTAGTGTCGAAATAGGTTGAAATTCAAAAATTAATTCTGCTTAGAAGGTGATTTTCTAGGATTTTTGGAATATTTTTACATTAATCCTCATTGAGTTACCTTTTTAACGGTACCTCGTTTACCCCCCGGGACCTCTAGATAAGCTTAAAATAAATATCAAAAAAGAAATGACATGATGCTATCCTCTATTTCTAACCTAATTTTTTAAATGTTTTTATTGAGACATTCGAACGGCTCATAATCTACTCAACTCATTCTTGTAACTTGAAACTGTTAGACTCGAACCAAGGCTAAAATAAAAGAGAAACATTTTAGCCAAACTTTCAGACTTGATTTTTCAAGATTCTCTATTTTAAAGAATATGACCTACTCTTCTTAACGTCGAAGATTTTTATTTTTAAGGATACTCCAACCCCACTGGTTTGAGAGGATACTCCAACCCCGCTTTTACCTCAAAATGACATTAAATTTTTATCTTCGAGATACTCCGACCCCACTACTCTGAGGGGATACTCCAAGCTAGCTTTTACCTCAAAATGACATCTAATTTTTTTTTCGGGGATACTCCAACCCCACTTCTCCAAGAGGATACTCTAACCCCGCTTTTACCTTAAAATGACATCGAATTTTCACCTATAGGAATACTCCAACCCCACTCTTTTGAGGGGATACTCCAACCCTGCTCTCTAATTCCTTCTAAAATCCACACTTTTTTCCCTGGGACATCCCCTAGTCATCGAAACCTTTTTTTTCTCTTTATATTTCCACTGAATTTGACTAAGTCTCAACATTGTCATCTCAGTTATTCATTGATAATCGAAGATAATTATGAGAAACATTTCGATTGTCCTTTCTTTTCATGTATTCTGTGTGGATTTATTTATTGTTCTCTTTTACACCTTACTAATACATTTCCTTTTGGAGGAACCTCAGGCATTCATGCTTTAAAGATCATTTTCAAAATCATAAAATGATATCTCGTCTCCGTATCTGTCTAGTGCCAGACATGAAATATTTGATTTTTTTTTAAAACCCATCCAAAAATCATTTTCATCAAAAAACCTTATGTTTCTCACCTCTCCAAGGTGCATAGGTAATAAAATTTTCATTAAAACCTGGCCTCATATCTTTACAAAATTTCATGCATTAAAGGGAATTATATTTAAATAATGATAAAAATAGAATTAGGGAAATCGAGATTCAAGTAAGATATAGTTAGATGGTACCAATTTTTGGCATCATGGGGATGCTAATCCTTCCCCACACATAACCAACTCCTGAACCCAAAACAATGAATCTTTGGTATTATTTTCAATAGGCATCTAGTCATGCCTAACTTAAAATGATTGATGGCGACTCCAAGTTTATGGCCACTTCGTGGTGGCCATCCAAGACTAATCGGATGAGTGATTCATCTGATAGTCTTTTACTCTTTCATGTCAAACATCATCATATTTTTTAAGTCGAGCATGCTTTGGCCCTTCGGATCTTTCGAAGTTTGTAAAGGTCGGGCACGTGGAATGTCGACAACCTTGACAAATTTAATAGGAATTTTTTGTGATAATTTTATTCTTATTTTTGTGTTGATTTTATGGTTTTTAGGTTATTTTGCTTTATTAAGAAATTTAACGATTAAATTGTAGAAATTTCTAATTTTTTATATATTATTCTTGATGGCTGAAACTTCCTAGCACCATGGAAAAAGTGTTTTAGGCATTTTTGAATATATTTTATGCATTTTTTACATTTTAGGGCTAATTTATAATTTTAAAAAAGTTTAGGGTCTAAATTGCAAAATGTAGAACAATTATGTTTTATGGTTAAAAATGCTTGGCCAAATTTTCATACACATATTTTCCGTGACTTTTGTGTTGATTCTTACCAGGTTTGATGATTTTGTATGGTGTTTTGTGATGTTTTTCCATGCAAGGGTTAAAATGCAAATTTAAGAAGTATAAGGACTATTTCGCAAAAAGTCAAAATTTTTTGTTTAAAGGTCAAGGTGTTTGGTCGAATTCTTGTGGATGTATTTGTTGTGTTTTTCATGTACATTTTCATATGTTTGTGATGTTTTATGATGTTTTTCTATGTAGGGGCTTACATGCTAATTTTGAAAGGTTTAGGGACTAAATAGTAAATTCTAATATTTAAAGGTAAAATGGTTATTTTTATGACTTTTAAATATTTCTATTATTCCTATGTCCTTCTGTAAAGGTATAAAAATTTTTAAAACCTTTCGTATCCTTTAGGTTTTTCATAGGGTATGAAATGAAAATTTTAAAAGTTTAAAGGTTTAATTGTAAATTTTGCATTTTAAGCCAATATTAGGATTTCAATTTTCCTATTTAGGTTAAGTTCATAATTTTATCATCATTTTAGTGTCCATTAGGGTACCGAGATACTTTCACATTGAAGGTATACCCTGAAGGCATTTTGGTAATTTTGCCTAAAATCGAGTCCTAGATAGTGACCGAGATGCTTTTATGCCAAAGGTGCATATTTAGGATATGTTTGTTATTTTATCACTGTATTAGTGTCCATTAAGGTACTGGGATACTTTCACGTCGAATCTATACCTTAAGGGGATTTTGGTAATTTTGCCTAAAATCGAGTCTTAGATAGTAATCGAGAAGCTTTTATGCCAAATGTACATATTTAGGATAGGTTTGTCATTTCATCACCGTATTAGTGTCCATTGAGGTATGGGGATACTTTCACGTCGAAGGTATACCTTAGGGCATTTCGATAATTTTGCCTAAAATCGAGTCCTAGATAATAACGGAGATGTTTTTATGCCAAAGGAGCATATTTAGGATAGGTTTGTCATTTCATCATTGTATTAGCGTCTGTTACGGTACCGAAATACTTTTATCTCGAAGGTAAACCCTAGCGGCATTTTGATAATTTCACCTAAAATCGAGTCTTAGGTAAGCATCGGGATGCTTTTATGCCAAAGGTATATATTTAGGATAGGTTCATACTTTTAGTGTTATTTTTTAGTCTTTAGGAGTCATCAAGATACTTTCATGTTGAAAGTACAACTCAAGGTCATTTTAATAATTTTGCATTACAACCAAGTTCTATGTGTTTTTTGGGATACTTTCATGTCGAAAGTACACATAGGAATAGGTTCATCATATTGGACTTTTTCTAGGTTTTAGGATTAATATTCTTAATAAAATCAGATATATTTTTGTAAAATTAAGGTAATGTCTCTTAGTTAAATTAATATGTGAAATTCCTACTAGAATATACAAGGGGTTATATGAATTACTTTAATAACGAGACACCCTTTTTAAAATGAAAGTGAAAACTTTTCAATTTTTGTAAAAATAAAAGCCTTTCGTATTCCATAGGTTCTCTAGCAGGGTATGAAAGAGAATGACAAAATTTTCGTGTTCTCTTGGGTCTCTAGAAGGGTATGAAAGATGTTTTGATTTTCAAAAATATTAAAACTTAATTTTCTCATCCAGAATAATAATTTGTTTTGTAAAATTAAAACTAGTCTTAGCTAAACCCAAACCAGATTAGATCTTACCCAAAATGCCCATAAGAAAAGGCCCAGTCGAACCTTCATCTAATCCAGATCTCATCAAACTAAATTCCATTCCAACTCTACCCTTGACAAACCTTAAGATCAAAACCAACCTCGACCAAATCAAACTTATCCTGAGTCAGAGGCAAATATCAAATGGCATGAGGTAATCTTAGAGGATTTTGAAAGATCAACTCATATCTGACATATTAATCATTTGGGAAAGGTCTCAAGGAGCACTAAATTAAATATTAATGCCATGATTACTAGGGGCATTAGTCACCTGAAAGATTTCATCATTGTCATTGTACTTATTTTTGTCAACTATAAACATAATTTTATCACCTTTCTTGTCAAAGAGGAAAAACTTTCTTGTTTCTTTTTAATCCGTGTCATTACTTTCACATTGCATTATGCTTATCATTTAGTTGATAATATTTGATAAATGAATAAATTTCACATCAAGATTTCTTAACATTACAACGAAAGGACAAGAAGAGTGCAAAGAGATCTGTTCATGCCTTGAGCATCAAGATCATGTATTCCCCACACCTTGGACCTACATGTCATGATCAAATGTTGATTTGTCTTTAACTCTCAAGGTCACCAATCATGAAATGCTATCAAAATTAACCCAAACCAAATTCACACAACTCACTTAAAATCCTGTCAAGACCCAGACACTAACCAAGCCATACAATCACCTAGTCCACAAGCTGCCAACAAGATCCAATAACCCTATCAAAAAGGATCATCAAACACCCTGTGTCAAGAAACATTAGCATCCTAATTCTCACCCTATCAACAAGAGCTTATCCAGTAGATTGAGTCAAGAAAATAATTGCCCAAGCATCAAGTTGCCTAAATGGATTCATGAGCACAAGGCCTATAATGTCTGAATCATAACTTCAAACTGTGGCATCAAGAAACGACTACCAAAGCTCCCAATCAAAAAGAAACTTTTCAACGTCTATTCTTATATGAGACCTTATGTTATAATCATGTAGTCACGCTATCAAGAAACTTACGTACACATCATTATATCATGCATTCACATTTTTATAGCATAACATCATCCTAACAGCATCGTGTCAAGCAAAACTTGTTAAATCTCAAAGAACTTTCGGGTGAGAATCTTTGATATAAAAAATTGGCAAATCATAATGTCACTCAAGTGAGACCCTTATTTCTTCCAGGTTTCACATCGTGAGAAGTCAAAGTCTAATATTGCTAGAATTTTGTGATCCAGTTCATTTGCACCTAAGACAAGAACCTTTATCAAGAGCCTTGATTTAGACCCTTTGTCAAGAAATCCTTTTTAAAGTTTAATGCTACTGGAATGCTATGATCTAGCTTATTAGCATCCTCTTTTAAGAACTTTTGTCAAGAGACTTAGTCAAGACACCCTATCAAGAAATCTTTTTAAAAAACTAACATTGTTAGCCATGATTCAACATGTTGGCATTCTATCTTTTCAACTTAAACCTAAGGATAGTTTGCACCTAGGATTGTAGTCTAGTTCTCTTATCCAAATCTAGTGAAGAAATCTTTTCAAAGTCTGATGTTGCTAGTGATAATTTAGCATATTGGCACTCTATCATTTTTAAGTCAAACCTGAGGATAAATCGAGCTTAGGTCATAGTCCAAGTTTTCTATCTAAAATTTGTTAAGAAATCTTTTTGAAAGTTTGATGTTTCTAGTTGTGATTTGGCATATTGGTACTCTATCATTTTTAAGTCGAACCTAGGGATAGGTTGAGCCTATGATAGTAGTTTAGGTTTTTCATCCAAAAATTCAAACTTTACCTTTTTGCTAAAAAAAAAAAAATCTAGGAATTACCACTAGAATTATGTTCAATTAAAGTCATTATTCGAGGTGTCACCGAGGTTACACGAACAAGAACTGGTCAATCATCCATCATTCCCAACTAAAGGGAGGTGTTCAAAGGCCAGAGGTATGAAAAATTCACATGTTGGCATGAATATATCAATACATGGCCTAGATATATTGATACAAGGCTTCTACATCATAAAAATTTAAAATTCCCCTATTTGTATTAATATGAAAAGAGAATGTATCAATACAAAAGCCAATATATTGATACATTGGTCACTTGTATCAATAGAGGGTCACATTGTAGCTAAAATTTGATCATTGGACAAGATGTATTGAGACATAAGTAATTATATAATATATTTTGGATTTTTGCATAGATGTATCGATACGACTTGCAATGTATCTATACATTAATGCATTGTTGCCCTATTTGTGCTATTTTTCAGCCTTTGCACCATTGATCTAAAATCTAATTTAAACATGTTTTTGACATAAAAAATTATTAAAATTCATACTAGGCCTTAATTATGGACTTATGATTGGGTTTTAACAAAATTTGAGGCCTAAAATAGCTTGAAAATGGGACATTTTCATGGATGATATGGTTTGTTCAAGGGTAAAGTTGGTTCTTTTTCCTCTACAGACTTCACCATCAGCTAATGAGATTTTGGCTAGTTAAGCATAACTCAAGATTGACCTTATGCTACATTCAAAAAAATTCAAAATTGCCCTTGCTTTTAGCCTTCAAATCTTGGCTGATCATTTGCCTATAAAAAAGCCAATTTTAGAGCAAATGAAAAAAAAGAAACACTATTCCATTGCCTTGTTCCTTTTAGCCAAAAACTTCATTCCTATGGCTTTTCTAAGCCCCTACCTGAAAACTTCCAAAAACCCATCCTTTCACTTATTTTCATTCTTAAAACTATTCTCCAGCAATATTATAACTAAAAAGCTCCTTCTTTACATTCTTTTCTTACTAAATTAAAAAAAAAAAGGGAAAAGTGAGCTCAAAGCTGTTGCTCAAAGTAAAGGCTAAGGTTTAAGGCTCATTGGTACATTTTTTATTTAATATTTGTTTTCCATAATCTCTGTCACTTTAGTAAGCCAAAAATCCATATAGCCACAACTTTTTTTTTGAAGAAACTAATCGATTTTGTGGCCTTAGGTGTGGTATGTGCTTTATTGACTCCTCTAGCATGTTTCTTTGTTTCCATGTGCTTAGCTTTTTTTGAAAATATATTTTGATGTTACCTTGAAATTCTAGCTAGTTGTTAATCTTTATTTAAACATGTTCACAACATTTCCATAGCATAACTCTTCTTGTCATTCATGAAACTAATATGTCCATGCACTCCATTGTCATTTTCTTGCATTTTTGTTACTAATATCATGTCAAAATGCCATCTTTCCATGTCTAAACATGTTATCCATGCCTATTTACATAAAAGTCATGTTTGGTCCATCCCATGCTTGTCAAGATGTTTGCTTGTTTGCTATCAAAATCTATTTTTCTAAAAACTTCCCCAAGTTAAGGCCATGCTAACCTCAATAAATAAGGATTAACATGGACTTAAGATTTTTTTTATCTCATTGGTCATCCAATCTTGAAGAAAAATCAATTATTTTTATTTGGATTCAATGGTTTTTAAGGTCAAAATTCCTGTTTTCAAAAATAAAATTACTTTCCTTTTTATTCCAAGTTGTCGATGCCTTACTCTTTTGCTTAGATCCATTATGTTTGTGACATGGTCAACAGGCTGTTTCATTCATCCTAAACTGCTTTAAGATTATCTAAATGAGCTTGTGATGCCCATGTCACTCATTCTTTTCTATCATGGATGTTTGGAAGTCCATGGCCCTAGTTTAGTCTTTAAAAACCTAAAAAAATAAAAAATCACCCTTTTTTGTCCTTACAACATTGTAGTCACAAATTAAAAAATTATTTTGGAACCCTAAACCATATTTCACAAATTTTATGATACTTTTCCCTAAAAAGGAATCAAATTCCTTTCCAACGGTATCTCGTTTACCCTTAGATCATTTTAGATGAAGGAGATACGATTTTTCAAATTAAGGCTACCCTTGTAATAAACGATCTGCATTCTATTTGGGCCATTTCAGCCGATCAGATGACTTTTTTAAATTTTCAAAATATTTTTCATAGAAAGTTCATGAAATTCACTTTCCAAAAAGGTATCATTTGTAATTTTTCGTAGGAGTTGAGAATGATTTTTCAAAGTTCATCACACATTTGTCCCTACACTTACTGTTAGCATCCCACTACACTAAATTTAAAAATTATTTTTGCCCAGAAGGTGTTTTCCTTAGAATCCCACTCCAAGGTATTTGGATGCCTCCATGTGATCCTAATTAGTCCCTTTGAGAAAAAAATATTTGTGTCAACCCAGTAGATCAGAATCAAGGCATGAATGATTTCGTTATGTCACTTTTATTTTTATCAATTTCCTTTTTAATAAAAAATCACTATTTTTTTAAGAAATTGTCAAAAATGTCATTCTGTCAAGAAATCATTGAACCTTTTTCAAGATAAATTCTTTGAGCTTATCTCTCTAAAATCACTAAAGTTTTCATCTATGGGGATACTCTAACCTTATCTTCTGAAGGGATAATCCAACCATGCTTTTGCAAATGTCATTTGAATTTCAATAATCACTAAAATTTTCATCTTCAGGGATACTCTGACCTTGGCTTCTTAAGGGATACTTTAACACCGCTTTTCAAAATTTGTCAAGAAAAAAAGTAAATTTTCTCTTTCTTGAGTCACTTCAGACTTTTGCAAAATTTAGACTCGATTTTTGCACCTCAAGTAATGAATAGATCTGAATGTGTCTTCAAAATTGTTGACTCGATTATTTTAAGATAATCAACAATTACGAGATATAATCTGATCATTCCTCCTCTCTCTCTCTTTTGCTGTTTTGTATGATTTATCTTATGCGATATTATTCTTTATTTATTTTACTAACATGTTTCCTTTGTGATGATCATTTTGTAGCCATATTTCCAAAATTGTTTTTCAAAACTTATAATGTAATGTTTCATGTCGATATCGCTCTAGTGATTGATATGGAATGTCCAGTTTTCAAAAAAATAAATCAAGAGAACATTTTAATAAAAAATTCCTATGTTCCTACCTCTTCGGGATGCATGCATGATTTAAATTTTTTTCTAAAACCTGAGTTTATTTTATTCAAATTCATGCATAAGAAGGGGATTATATTTAAATAATGACAAGTCACAACTAAGAGTATCAAAACTATGTTAGGATATGGCTAGAAAGATATCGATTTTGGGCATCACAGAGAGGTTTGTATTTTTTGCATGTGACAAACTCTGAAACCCAATCATTGAATCTTTAAATTATGTAGACCATGGAATAAATTTTTCAAGTTTCATAAATTCAACTATCAGTTTTAATAGGCACGCCATCACACCTAGCCTAAATGATCAATGGCAACTCCAAGCATGGGCCATTTTGTGGTGGTCAATCAAGACCGGTTGGATGAGCGATTCATCTGACAATCTCCTTCCTGAGTTATAAAGGAAAATTCTCAGTCAAGAAGACATTTACCAGTCAAGAATTTTATTATTTTCAATCAAAAATATTTTTAAGTAGCACATGTTCCCTTTCATGATAAAGGCAAGGCAATCCTGATACTCACTTTTTTGGGTACTTCGATAAAAGTGACATGGATACTTTAACTAAGCTTCCAAAGATCGATTTTGAATGGTCAATTTGCGTTGATGAAGTTGACTTTAACAAAGATTGCAAGGAAAGTTTTGTGCCATCAAATTTGCTAAGGTTAATTGAACATGATCAAGATAGAATATAAGACTCCCTCACAACCACTATAACCTTTCTCTTTAGTTAACCAAAACTTAGGATCGTTTATACTTAAGGCAAATTAGAGACTCTAAAGAACATGCCTTCAAGCGTGAAGAGAAAGGAGTACCAAGGCATGCACTTAGGAAAAGAAAATGAAATTTAATGTTACATCACATGATTAAGACATTTGGCATGTTTACTAAGAGAACCTTTCCCTCAAGAAAAACTTATTGGTTTGCATAGTTGTGTTCGAAATGAAAGATGGCTCTTTTTTCTTTCAACCTTCCATAATTTATAAAATCATTCCTTTTGCTACCCAAATTCATTCTTTCAAAAATCCTAGTCAAAGATCACCCTTTATATTGGGAGATGTCAACGATATGCCCCTTAAAAAGATTCTTCGTGAATCAAGATGCGCATGTGACTTAAAAATATTATGATGCGGGAAGTGATATAATTCTTGACAAGGAAATGTCCTCTTGATCAGGACTCTTCCTTTGTAACTTGAGAGAGGGACCTTTATACAAAATGATCATCGAATCAATTTCTATTGGTTACCATGAAATGGAGTCACCATTGATCATTTAGGCTAGGCATGATTGGGTGCTTGTTGAAACCAACATTTTGAGTTATCTAACTCAAGGTGTGAATTCCATGGTTTGCATGGTCCAGAGATTCATTGGTTGGGTTCAGGAGCTGGTTACACCCAAGAAGGTATAAACCTCCTTGCAATGCCTAAAGTCGATACCTTTCTAGCTATGCCTTGGTTTTGGTCCTCAATCTAGATTTATCATTATTTTGATATAATCTTTTTTTAATGCATGAGTTTGTGTAAAATAAATACAAGCTTTAGATAATAATTTGAATCTTTTATAGACCCCAAAGAAATGGGAACATAAGGATTTCTTACTAAAATATTCTCCAGCTTTAATTTTTAAAAATTTGATATTTTGTATTAAGCATTAGAAAGATATCTACAAGGAGCATTACCTTATAATTTTTTGAAAAATGATGTTGAAAGTATGGATGCAAGATGACCATCACAAAGGAAATGTGTTAGTAAGATGATAAAATAAGATAATATCACATTAAAAAAATTAACATAAAACAGCAAAAGGAAAAGAGGAAGGATAACCAGAATGTATCTCGTAATTATCAGCGGTTATCTAGAAATAACTAAGTCAACAATTTGAGACACGTTTGGATCCACTGCTTGCTTGAGGCATGAAAATTGAGTTTGAACTTTGTAAAGTCTAGAAAGAGTTTAGGAAAGAAAATTTAAGTGTTGACAATTTTTTAAAACCGGTTGGAGTATTCCCAGTGACAAAAATTTTGATGAATTTTAGAGAGACGAGCTTGAATGACTTAGCTTGACAAAGGTTAGGTGGTTTCTTGACAAAATGATATTTTCAACAGTTTTTAACAACATTGATAAATTTTTATTTATAAAATAAGAAATTTGGCAAAATAGGAGAAGTGGAATTTAAAAAAGGTTTATGCTTTGATCTGAGCTTATGGGGTGACACACATATTTTAACTTGATGGGTTTAATCGAGATTACTTAGAGACATTCAAATGCCTCGAAGTGGGAATTCAAAAAAAATCAATTTATTTTGACTAATGCTGAAAAAAGGGACAACATCGCACTTTGTCTTTTTTCAATTTATTTTAGGTGAATTTAGAGGTTTCAGGGGTCAGCTGAGGTACCATTAGAAAGGTAACTCAATAAGGGTTAATGTAAAAATATTTCAAAAGCCCAAAAAATCAATTTATAGGTGGAAATAATTTTTGAAGTTGGGTCTAATGCAATACTAAAGCACGTGCAGGGGAAAATGTGTAGTGAACTTTGAAAAGTCATTTTTGGCCCATATGAAATTGTTAAATTTTAAATGATACCTTTCTAGAAAGGGAATTTCACAAAATTCTTTGAAAAAATATTTTAAAAATTCAAAAAAATCATATGATGGGCTGAGTGGCTTAAACATAATGCAAATCGCTAATTCCAAGAGTTCCAGATAGCCTTAATTCAAAAAATCCAAAATGATCCAAGGGTAAACGAGATATTGCTAGAAAGTTAATATGATGCCTTTTCAAGGAAGAATATCATAAAATTCATGAAAAATTGTTTAAGGTTCAAAAATAATTTTTCAAGTCATGATTATAGTGTCATCAAGGTAAAAACAAGGGAGTTTTTTGTTTTTTTAGGACTAAATTCGAGCCATGGATGAATGTGCGTGACAAAAAATAGGTGGTTTGGGCTTCATGAGCTTATTTACATAATCTTGTAGTAGTTTGGGATAATGAAAGAGCCCATTGACCATGTCCCAAACATAAGGACTTTAAGTAAGAAAGATCAAGGAACAAACAATTTTTGACACTAAAAGAGGTATTTTATTTTTGAAAATAGAACATTTGGCCTCAATAACCCTCAAATCCAAGCAAATCTTGATTTTTCCCCAAGATTGGAAAACCAATAAATAGAAAACCTCGAGTCCATGTTAATCCTCATTATTGAGATTAACATAGCCTTAAGGTTAAAAAAAAATTGATTTTTGACAAAAAATAAACAAGTGATTTGACAAGCATGACATAAACCTAATGTGGCATTCATGGCAAAATACACATAATAAGCATGTTTAAGCAAATAAAGATAACATTTTGACATAAAAATAATGGAAAAAATGCAAGAAAGATATGTATAATGCATGAACATACTAGAATATGCTTGTGGAGACGTAAAACATGGTATAAACATAGAAAAAGATGTTCTTATGACATGAACACATGCTGAAAATTTCATGATAGCATAAAGATATGATTTTTAGGAAAAAGAGGATGAATAAACATGCTATAATATTCATGGAGGTATGGAACATGATAAAAGGCTAAAAATTTTAAGACAACATAAAAACGTAATTTTTTGGCATGAATGTATAACAACATCACAAAGAGAATGCATGGAACCTACAAGTGGTCATGATTGCATAAAAGGAGTCACTAGCATGATAGAGCATATGTAAAGAGTAACAAACATGAAAAGATGAATCAAGAAGATGTACGAATAAAGTTCCAACAACTTTCTTCTTTCTAGTAAAAATGTTGCCTTTCTAACCTCTTTGTACTTGTTATTAGGTAGCAAGAAGAAAAATAAGTAGAAATGGCTTAAAAGGGTGTTTTAGAGGTGTTTTTTGGGGTGGTTTGAAGGAGTTACGAAAATGAGAAGTGTTTTAAGTTTTTTTTTTTTTTTTTATGGTTAAAGAATGTGTTTAAAGTGTGTGAGAATGAATGTAGAGTCTACTAAGAATGTTGTGTTATATGGCCATGTGAATAGTGAAGAAAAAATGCAGAAGGTAGGGGCATTTTACGATTTTGATGCATATACCTCAAATGTAGATAAGGTACTATGCTCAGCTACCATTCAAATTCATTGGTTTGCTCAACAAAATAGTGGATCAAGGCCACTTTATGTAGCTGAGCCATGAGAATGTCCAAGGTTGCCTTTTAACAAATTGAATTAAGTCATCAATATGTCCATAGTCATGGCTATTTGGGCCTAAAAAATTGCAACTAATCCAATCACAAGTCCATTGTTGAGGCTTGGTATGAATTTTGATGATTTTTGTTGCCAAAACATGTTCCCATTTGTGTTTTAATGTCATGGTGTAAAGGGGTGAAAATAGGATGAACTAGGCAATTTTGCCTTGGAGTATTAATACAAAAGCTTTGTATCGATACAAAGCACCTACGTATCGATATCGATACAACAGCACCTGTATCGATATCGATACAACATGCAAAAATTTGAATATTAGTGATGTAAAACCTTGTATCGATACTTAAAGGCCATGCGATACCTACTCATGTAAATGTAAATTTTGAATATTAGCTAGAAACGATGGTTGACTAACTCATGCTTGCTCAAATGACCCTGATGACACCTCAAATGGTGACCTTTGATCTCTTTTTTTATATTTTTACATTTTGTCTTAATTTGGTCCTTAGGCAATTTCGAACATTTCAAAAAAAAATTTTCACTTGGCATCGTGTTGCCTAATAGTGCCTAGTTACACAACACCTAGAAATTGTCACTTTTTTATTTTTATTATTTTATTCTATTGCCTTTTAATTAATTCCCAAGATGCTAGAAATCAACTCAGGTAAATTAGGGCATCTACAGGGGGTACAAAAAGCCTTTTAAGGAAAATAGAGTGGATACATGCTTTTAGGATTACCTAACTTGACATCAAGAAGCAAATATAGAATGTACCAAGTTTTTGAAATCTAAAATTTCCTCCAAAAGTCAAAAAAAGTAAAAGTCAAAATAAAATAAAATCAAAATCAAAGTCCATAAAAAGAGGAAAAATTAGATTAATTGAAAATCAAATTCAAAATCAAATTAAAGAGGGAACTAAAGAAAAGTAAGCAAAAATACTTAAGGGTGGAAACCTTGGAGATGACCCTTGACCTAATCACTCTCAAACACAAAATTTAGGCTTGTATACCCTTTTTTTCAGAGCCTTAAACCTCGGCCTGCGTTACATACATCAAAAAGATCATTTTGATCAAGCATGGCTATTTGGATTGATGATCCCATTTCTCGAGAATTACTTTTTTTGGAAAAATTTAAGTTTCCTTGAGGGGATGATGAAGCAATCAATCAAAAAAAAAAGAAAAAAAGCAGTTAAGAAGGAAAAGAATGAAACTCTAAGGTGAAAACTCTAAAAAATGCCAATCTAGAGCAAATTTAAAAATCCTAAAGTCATATTTGACGATACCTAAATAACCAAAAAAAATAAAATCATCCTATCCAATTAGAAGGTTTTCTAGACTATCAAAATTTCAAAATATATAGAATCCTCACGAGTCAAGACAAGAGGTCTAGTTTACAAAATCTCCATTATCATGATGTGCCCCTGACAGATCTCTCAGATAGATGCACACGACTTAAAAGTGTACCTTTGGGATATCCTTTGATTGTGATTTGATTAGGCGTGATAATATAAAAGTGGGAGGGAGGACCATTGGATGAATCGCTTGTCCATCTAGTCATGGATGGCCAACATAAAGTGGAAGATAGCTAGATTCATAACTAGGCATTTGGGCTAGGTATGATCAAATGCCTATTGAAATTGATGCTTAGAGTTACAAAACTCGACACATCAATTCCAAGGTCTATGAGGTCTAGAGATTCATCAATTGAGTTTAAGAGTTAGTTACAAGCAACGAAGTATGAACAACCCTACGAGCCTAAACTCAGTACCCACTAGGCATGTCTTACATCGATTTGATTTCCTCAGTTTTGATTTATATTTTGATATAATCCCCTTTTATGCATGAATTTGTGTAAAATAATAAACCCAGGCTCTAAAAAAAATATGAATCTTGTATGTGCTCAAGAAAAGTGGGGAACATAGAGATTTTTTGACTAAAAATGATCTTCGGATTTAATTTTGAAAATTAGATACTCTTTGTCAAGCATTAGAGAGATATCGACATGGAACATTACCTTGTAATTTTTTAAAACAATTTGAAAATATGAATGCAAAAAGGATACCACAAGGGAAATCATGTTAGTAAGACAAAAGTGAATATAATAAATATTGCATGAAAAAAAACACGAAAACATGGAAAAAGGGTGACGATTGCGATGTATCTTGTAATAGTCCTCGATTATTAAGGAATAACTGGAATGACAATTTTAAGACACGTTTGGACTTTATGGTCGCTTGAGGTGTAGAGAAAGGAGGTTTTGATTAAAAGGCCCAAGGATGTTCGAAAGAGAGAAAAATCAAAATTTTAAGTGAAAAGCAAGGTTGGAGTATCCCCAATGGTGAAGTTTTTAGATATTTTTGAAAGAAGATTTTGATTAAAAGGCTCTAGGATGTTCGAGAAAGAGAGAACATTCAAATTCTTAAGCGAAAAGCAAAGTTAGAGCATCCCCTCGAAAGACGAGGTTGGAATGTCCTTAATGGCGAAGATTTTTTATATTTTCAAAAAATAAAATTTTTTAGCAAAAATAAATATTTTAAAATTAAAACTTGTAATTAAAATAAAAGATAAAATTAATTTTTTATTGTGTTGTGGCCTCGACCTGAGTCTCATGGGACCTATTTGGTAACACATGACTCCATAGGGAATCAATTGGATGCATTTCGAGGCATTCTAATGCCTTAAAAAAGTAGTTCGGGAAGATGCATTTAAATTTTCTTAGATCTAAAAACAAGGGACAACATTGCGCTATCCACCTTCCCAAATATACTTTGGGTTCATCTGAAGGTTTTAGGGGTCAAATAAGGTACATTAGAAAGGTGACTCAATAAAGATTAATTTAAAAATATCCAAAAAATCTTAAAAAATCAATTTCTAGGTCAGATTGATTTTTAAAGTTGGGTTTGATTTAGTATTGGTGGTACATGCAGGGGAAAAGGTACAGTAAACTTTGAAAAATCACTCTGGACTTGTTTAGAATCAGTAAATCAAAAATAATACCTTTCTAAAAAAGGAATTTTGTGAAAGTTTTATGAAGAATATTTGAAAAATCCAAAAAAAAAAAATCATCTAATGGACCAAAATTGCCCAAATAGAATATAAACTGCTGACTCCAAGGGCTTCAGACATCAAAGATTTGAAAAATCATAACTCTTTCATCTGGAATGATCCAAGGGCAAACGAGGTACAGTTGGAAAGGTAATTTGATGCCCTTTAAGGAAAAAATAAAAAATTTCCAAAAAAATAGTTTAGGCGTAAAAATGATTTTCACTTTGGAGCACAGTGCTGCCACATCAAAATAGGGAAGTTTTCTATTTTCGGGTTTCCTATAATTGGGCTTTAGGCTATAGACATCCAAATATCCATGAAAAAGAGGGTCAGGGTCAGTGACTGTGGCTTAACAAGCTCATTTGCACAATTATGGAGCAGTTTAGGATGATGAAACAAGCCATTTACCACATCACAACAAAAAGATTCTAGGCAAAGGACCTAGGCACAAAATATTTTGGTAGGTGAAATAGATTTTAGTTTGAAAATCATAATATCGAGCCTCATTCAAACATGAATCCAGACATGGAAAGCTTATTAACCTGCAAGATTGGAGAAGCAATTAGTGAAAACATTATATCTATGAAGGTAACATAGACTTAACTGGGGTTTTTTTTTAGAAACATATTTTTACAGCAAACAAGCAAACATCTTGACAAGCATTTTATGAGTTAAATGTGAGATACATGAAAATAAACATGGCTAGCACATTTACACAAACAAATATGAAATTGATGAAAATAATGAAATAAATGCAAAGGAATGAGTAAGAAAGTGCATGGAGATGTTGGCTTCATGAGTGACATCAAGAGTCATTTCATGAGAGATGATATGAACCTGTTTAAACAAAGAAAAACATCTTGGAATTAGCAGACCATTTTAAAAATATGATTTTGCGCTAAACCAAGCTTGTGACTATAGTAGAACATTATAAAAGGATTAATAAAACATCCAAAGCCCTAAGCCTACCATAAATAAGGCAACAAAATGCATGAGTCATCCTAGAAAAGGGTCATGGTCGCATGGACTTTGGCTCACTAAGATAATGGAAATGAAAAAAGCTAAGTAAATGAATGGAAATTAGTAGGAAATATTCCTAAAAGCTTAGAAACTTTGCTAGAGATGTTGTGTAGAAAAGTCTTTAGACTTTAGCTCATTTTCTTCCTTTCTTTTGCTATTAGTTGGCAAGAAAGAAATGAAATTAAAGAGCTTAGAGGCTATAATATCAATGGAAGGAAGCTTGGAAGGCGGAAATGAAGGGATGGAAGGCTTTTTGAAGGTTTTTTGTGGTGGTTTGAAAGAGCTAAAAAAATGGGGAGTGATTTTGGTCTTTTGGTGGCTAAAGAAGGTTTTTTTGGAGAGCGTAAGAGTGTGTATAATATTTTTCTTAGCTAAGCCAACATTGCCCATACAGCCATGTGAATAATGAACACAAAAATGCAAAATGTAAGGGCATTTTGGGGCTTTGGTGCATAGACCTCATGTATAGACAAGGTACCACGCTCAGCTGCCATCCAAATTCATTAGCTGGCTCAGCAAAAATAGTAGATCAGGGCCATTTTATACAGCTAATCCATGAAAAGATACTAAAATGCCCTTTAGCAAATTACATTAAGTCATGAAAAAGTCCTTTGTCATGGCTACTTGGGCCTCAAAAAATGTAATTGATCAAATCACAAGTCCAATGTTGAAGCCTGGCATGAATTTGCATGATTTTTGGTGCCAAAATGTGGTCTAATTCATATTTTAATGTCATGGTGCAAAATGGATAAAATTTTTACAAACTAGTCTATTTTGCCTTGGTGTATTGATATAATGAATTTTGTATCAATACATGAAGCAAAATGTCGATACTTCAACATATTGTATTGATACAACCTATGAAATTTGAATTTTTGCTAATGTAGAGGCCTTATATTGATACACCAAGGCTTTGTATCAAAACATACATGACAAAATGTTAATTTTACACACCTTTGGCTCTTTGAACATAAAATAAGTCTAGGAACAATGAATGACTGATTCATGCTTCTCCAAATGACCTCGATGATCTATCAAAATATCTTTGTGAATGATAATTTTTAGTACAGTCCCAAGGTAGTTTAAACCTTTCCAAAAGAAATTTTTCACTTAATGCCATGTCACTGCTTGGTATTTGTCCCTGTTTTATTTTTATTGTTTTACTCTACTACCTTCTAGTTAACCCTAGGATATCAAAAATTGGCTTGAGAAGAGAAACTAGTGCATTTCATGTAAAAGTCTTTGATCGGGCATGATTTGTTTAGAAAAGGGCCTGGGCAAAATTAGGTGTCTACATCCATTAGAATACTCCCCTAATTAATACACTTCAATTAAGAACAGCAACTACCTAAGAGGCTCTAAACAACCTCTTACAGCTAGGATCACTAGCCAAAATTAGCACCCATTAAACTATTACATTTGAAATCCAAGAAAGCATCATGATAAGATATGAGAAATTTGAGTGGAGGAATGTTTGTCTCTTTTTCCTAATCAGTTTGAAAATGTCTAGATTTGTGACAGTTTGCTTCAAAGGAGAGATTGAACCAAGAAGGGGGTTGAATTGATTCTATAAAAACTTTGTAAATTTAAAGTAAATTGAAAATTAAAAATAAGATAAGGAACAAAAAAACCAACAATGGATGTATAGAGGTTCAGTCCTTTAATTCAGCACCTATATCCTCTCTTCTTGGTACTTTCTTACCAAAGTGATTTCCATAATTCACTAAGGGAATTGCTACCTTTAAGGCTAAGGTATAACCTTACACAACTATCTTTTAAGGTTTAGATAGAACCTTTTAATTACTTTGAGAATTATACCCTAAACTCTTAAATATTGTCCTAAAAGATAGGACCCAATAGCAATGACATTACCGTGGTCATCAATAATGAGAGAGGCATTGCTAAAGAATGCACGAACAAGATTTTCACGTACTGGAACATTTAAGGAAAGGATTTTGGTCCATCCATAAGTTTCAAAGATCTGAAGGTAAGGATAGTTAATGGATCGGAGAAAAGGAAAGTCAATGACTCAACATTGTTGGATGGGCATCCGGGCATAAATGATGGTGAAATGCTCTCAAGCTCATGCATCGTAGAAACATAAGTAAAAAAAAGACTGATTTTGGGCCAAAGGTGGTTGACGAGCGAAAGAGGTGGAGGCACGAGTGACTGGACCTTGATAGCGTGCTGTTTGTTTGGTTTTGGGAGCCATGGTTGTGTTTGAGGACTTTTGTCGGGCAAGTGGTGAGGGAACAAGTTGAGTGGGTAAAAGGCTATTTGAGGACTTTTGTTAAACAAGTGGTGGGCACTAAAATCGATTTGCAATTGGTGTGATGTAGTGAATAAATTCATAATCAATCGCATAAACAATGGTGGGGAATAGTTTAGGAATGAAAATAAGTTGAACTTTTGAAAGAAATTTAGACAAAAGTGATGGATTTAGAGAAGGAAGCGATGAGGGTTAAGTTGATGGGAATTTCAAAATCTTGATGGTTTAGATGTTAGTGAGTGATTTTGAAATGGTTTTGGGTAAGTGTGATAACAGAATTTGGTTTATGGAACAATCGATTTTAAGATAAAAGGGTGATGGTGATGAGTTTTGAAAATTTAAAGATGGAGTGAGAGAAGGATGGTTTTGTGAACAATGCTTTCGATTTATGGAATTATGCGTGGAAGGGTTCTAAATGAACAGTGAGTATCAATACAGAAGAAGCAGTATTGATACAAAGACCATTTCTAGGTTCTGTATTGATACAAGGAATTGGGTCTTGAGACTTAGATCAAATTGCTATTGTATCGATACACACTGAGAAGTATCGATACAATGTATCGATACAGAAGGGACATGTATCGATACAAAGAACAAATATGGGTTTGTATCGATACACTAGAAACAAGTCTCAATACATGGAAGAAGAATGTACAGGAATCGATACAGATGGCGTAATATGGGGTTATTTCCAATAAGATGACATCAAATTAGATGTATTTTTGACCTAATTATCCGTTTAAAACATTTGGAAATATAACTTGGACCAAAATCAAGATCATTCAAAATTTAATCAAGATTTAACAAAATTATCCAAGAAAGTCATGACAATTGAACATTATCAAACAAGTAAGTGTGTAAAACTAGTTTTATCAAACTAAGCATGATGCAAACAATTGTGAGGGACAGTATTAGGATTGGATCAAATCATAAATTTTAGGGTGTATTCATTAATCCAATTTCTCTTCTAATTGTGCAAAATCTATCTTTGTCAAGTGGTTTAGTGAAAATATTAGCTAATTGATGCAAGGTATCAATAAATTCAACCACTATATCACCTTTTTGTACATGATCTTTAATAAAATGATCTATAATTTCTATGTGCTTAGTTCTAGAGTGTTGGATTGGATTTTTGGTGAGACAAATAGCACTAGTATTGTCACATTTAACTAGAATATGATCCATGGTAATGCCAAAATCCTCCATTAGTTATTTTATCCATAAAATTTGGGCACAACAACTTCCCATAGATATGTATTCTACTTCGGTTGTGGATAAAGCAATACTATTTTATTTCTTGGAAAACCATGATATGAGCATATTTCCAAGAAATTGACATGTACCGAAATTGCTTTTCTTATCAATTTTACATCCACCAAAATCTGCATTGGAGTAAGCATGTAAGACAAGGGATGATTCTTTTGGATACCATAGGCCTAGATTTGGAGTATCTCTAAGATATCTAAAGATTCTTGTTATGGCAATTAGATGTGACTCTCGTGGTGATGATTGGTCTCTAGCACATAAGCATACACTAAACATTATGTCGGGTCTACTTGTGGTAAGATATATTAATGAACCTGTCATAGACCTATAAAGTTTAGAGTCAACGATTTTACCTCCTTAATCTTTTTCAAGCTTTGTTAAAGTACTCATAAGTGTTGAACAAGGCTTTGCTTAATCCATTTTGAACCTCTTGAGTAATTCTTTGGTGTACTTTACTTGATTGATGAAGATGCCATCTTTAGTTTGTTTAATTTGTAGCCCCAAGAAGAATGTTAATGCTCCTATCATGCTTATCTCGAACTCACCTTGCATTAACTTAAAAAATTTTTTACAAAGAGATTCATTAGTAGCACCAAAAATAATATCATCAACATAAACTTGAATCACTAAAATGTCTTCTTTTTACTTTTATAAATATAGTTTTGTCAACACTGCCTCTATTGAAACCTTTTTCAATTAAAAATTTTGAAAGTCTTTCATACCATGCCCTAGGTGCTTGCTTTAGTCCA
>JBBYHK010000022.1:5374819-5389460 GCA_038382065.1 Adansonia grandidieri
AATATTATAATATATAATATATATCATACAATATATTATATATAGCATATATAATATATTAATATATATAATATATATTAATTTGAGATTTAATATAAAATCTATTTTTATTTTTTTATTTTTTTATTATCTGTAAATGATAATTTGGGATTTAATATAAGTTTTTTTGTTATTTGTAAATGATATTTTAAAATTTAATATAAGGTATGTTTTTATTTTTTATTATTTTTAAATAGTAACTCAAGATTTAATGAAAAATATTTTCACATATTTTATTATTTCTAAATGCTATTTATGATATATATAATTTATATTTATAATTTATATATATAATTTATATATATGAAAGAGTCGATTCTAATACGAAGGGAAACAGGGTTAAATTATAATCACAATTTTTTTATTAATAATTTTAATAATTATTATTTTTTTCAAATAAAGTTTTTTGTTTTGTATTTTTGTAAAAATTATTACTTTATATCATTTTTATAAAATTCTTCCTAAAGTTATCGGATCGGATAAACTATATTTTATTTTTTTTTAGACCAACGATTAAGATTCAAAATTTACATGATGAGAAGTTGATTTTAACGAGCTAACTTTTAGAATTTTCCGTAAAGGGGTGGCTTTATGATTTCTACCAACAAAATATCTACTTTACTATTTGGTGAGGAGAGGAAATGGAATATATCAAATATGGTTAACGTAAGTATTTTTTCTTAAACCAAAGCAAAGCAAAGCAAAGCAAATCAAATAGTACTAATTATTTGTCCTACTCTCGGCTAAAATCAAACATTCCAGGTGAAGCAGCTTTCGATATTCGATTCCCTCAAGGTGAAGGTGCAATCAAAATATCTATCATCATGGAAGATTCCACCCAGCAGCCCCTGCTAGACCACCAGGAAGAAACTCTTCCAACAACCACTGTTGCCACTGCCATCAATAATTCAAAGAAGCTTTCTATCGTCCCCCTCATCTTCCTCATCTACTTCGAGGTATCAGGGGGAGCATATGGTGTGGAGGCAGCGGTGGGTGCCGCTGGGCCTCTTTGGGCCATACTTGGTTTACTTATTTTCCCTTTCATATGGAGCATACCTGAGGCCTTGGTCACAGCTGAGCTTGCCACCGCCTTTCCTGGTAACGGTGGCTATGTCATCTGGGCTCACCAGGCTTTTGGGCCATTCTGGGGTTCACTTATGGGCTCCTGGAAATTCCTCAGTGGGGTGATCAACCTAGCCTCGTACCCAGTTCTTTGCGTCGACTATATCAAGTTAGTTTTTCCACTTCTGTCTTCGGGGCTGCCTCGCTATGTTGCAATATTGTTAGCAACTCTGTTTCTGTCTTTCTTGAACTACACAGGCTTGGTTATAGTTGGTTACACTGCAGTATGTTTAGGTGTTATTTCACTTTTCCCTTTCGTATTATTGGCTTTGTTTTCAATTCCGAAGATTGATCCTAGTAGATGGATTAGTTTGGGTCAGAAAGGGGTAGAAAAAGATTGGTCATTGTTTTTCAATACCCTTTTTTGGAACCTAAACTTCTGGGATAATGCCAGTACATTAGCAGGTGAAGTTGAGCAACCCCAAAAGACATTCCCCAAAGCGCTTTTCTCGGCTGGGTTGTTCACTTGTTTAGCTTACTTGGTGCCTCTATTAGCTGCCACTGGTGCTGTACCACTAGAACAGGAGAATTGGGTTGATGGGTATTTTGCTGATGTAGCTGAAATCATTGCAGGGAAATGGTTGAAGGTCTTTCTTGAAATTGGTGCAGTTTTATCAATTATTGGACTTTGTGAAGCACAGTTGAGCAGTTGTGTGTATCAGCTTCTAGGAATGGCTGATTTAGGATTTTTGCCGCAATGTTTCGCAGTAAGATCTAAGTGGTTTAATACACCTTGGCTGGGAATTCTGGTCTCAACTTTGATAACTGTTGCAGTTTCTTATATGAATTTTGCTGAGTTAATTTCTTCAGTTAATTTCTTATATAGTTTAGGAATGTTACTAGAATTTGCATCATTCCTTTGGTTGAGGAGAAAATTACCAACCATCAAAAGGCCATTTAAAGTGCCAATGAAGTTGCCTGGTTTGGTTGCGATGTGCTTGATTCCTTCTGGGTTTTTGGTCTATATAATGTCAGTGGCTACTGGGACTGTGTTTTTGGTAAGTTCTATAGTTACGGTTCTTACCATTTTATGGTACTTCGTTTCCTGCAAATCCAAGAAGCGGACCACAGATGATGCAGAAAAATTGGAGGACGAGGATTTGGGATAGGCTGATAATGATGTCTGTTCCTAGGTATTCTTTTGCTTATGTAAAAATTAGTTGGAAAAAATAATTATGTTGAAGAATATGATTAAATCTTTTGTTGGTAAAATGTGGAATGGCATTGTTCAAAAAACTTGGTTGGTTCTCATGGGATTGTGTTTTTACATCATGAAATAAAAAATTTAACTTAGCCTTAGTGGTGATGATTCGAAGTGTGAATATGAAGGCCTTCTGGAGTCTCCTCGAAATCTTTGATGGTTGAATAAAAATATTAACAGGGGCTAAGGCTAAATGGCTAATGGGTGAGTTTGTATTTTAAGTTTTGTTTAATCTAATATGATACATTCAAGTCTTAATCTGGACATTAATCTAACTTTTTCTGGACAATTATAGAAATTATTTACTGCTAAGTATGGCAGCAATGAATCAATTATCAACTCAATCAGGACAATGTCCATATCCTGGATATTTACTTGGGCTCTTCTTTAAGTCTTTGGGTCCCAAAAGAAAATAGATGCCTGACGCATTAAAAAGCAGAGAACATTGACTCCGTGAACCTTTTGCTTATTAAATTTCGAATGGACAAGAATTTTTTTTTTTTTTTTTTAAATGGAGAAGATATATGCTAAAGAGGTCAAATGCCCAGCAAGTGAAGATGTGATGGACTTGCAATTAGATACAATAATTTTAAATATAACATACGAACAATATGTTTTAATTATGTATGAATTTATATCATAATATTTTATGTTTTAATTGTGTCGACATATTTAAGATATAATAAATTGTGTTATTAATGCATTAAATATAAATAATGTGCTTAAGATACAATTAGCTTGTTAGGTGACAAGTGTGTTAACATATCCACACTTATCTATTAATATGTTTAAAATATGATAATTTAACATTCTTAAAACGTGAAGACAAGTCTAAATTAATTCGTTTATATGTAAAACACACTTAACTTTTAATATAACATTTATAACATAAACACTATTTTAAACTTTTAATTAGGATACGATTTACTATATAGTTAAACAAAAACAATTTTAAGCATTTAATTTAGGAAAAGTATCCTATACACTATAAATAGAGTTTTTAGCTTCCACAAGCAATATTAATAGAAATGACATATACTTCTTAAATATAAAGAAAAATTAAGGAAGACACATAGCAAACTCATAATCCACTTATAGAGTTAAAATATTTTCACCGCCAATATATCAAACTCTAATCCATTTAAGTTAATATAGCTCATACATATTTTAGTTAATAGTAATAATATGGTTGTTACGGCAAAAGAAAGTATTATTTTATCCTTCTGTAATATCCGATTCTGAAATCTTTATAATAGAAAAGTCAATATAACTAATATAAATATCATTATAATATAATAATATCTTATAAACCTTATTAATTCATTAAGTTGTTATTTAGAAAAAAAATTAATTACTTATAAAAAGGAATTTGTGATTTGGAGTTTGAATTACAAATAAATTAATTAAGTATGGCTCAAGCTCATACATCAAAGAAATGCTAACATCATATAATATAATTATTTATATTTTGAATCTCATATTAAATTATCAATTAAATTTTTATTTTTTGCTTTTATTTATTTATTTATTTTTATTTGCTTGTATCAAAGTTGGTAGTACTATTATTAAGATGATTGTAGCTCGTTACTACTACTTAGTACTTCTTAAAAATTATACTATTAAATTGTAACTAGGAAATTAGTAAGTCGTAAGTACTAACTATCAAGCTATAATCATCCTAAAATAAAATAAATTAATAAAAGAAGCAAAACTTAAGTAATATGAGTTATTAAAACTAGTTAGTAGTTACTACTTAATAGTATACTTTTTAATATTTAAAAAAAAATAACTCTTAGATGTATCACGTACACATGTCTTATAAATAAATATTAGACAACATTAACATGACATCCCAATTATCTTTACAAGTAAAAAGGCATAATAAGCTAGTCTTTAAGCATTATTAATGTCTGTCTTGACAACACAATGACCGAGACTTTGATGCAGAAGGATCTCAAAATTACAACTCCTTATAATTCATTTGCAAAACCTTTTATATTCCATGGGCTTCATCCAATTAACAGTTTCATAATTGTCAATCATGCCACTAATATGAAAGAAAAACATGAATCACTTCATTAAGTGATAGTTTTGCATTATTTATCAATATATGCTGCATCTAAGCCGATTGGCTCTAAAGCATATGCTAACACTAACTACATGCGATTAACAACATTTAAGCCATCATACCACTTGCAGGATGTGGCAGGATCCGACCTCATGCTTAGTAATTAACACAAGCAATAACAAAACTAATAAAAGTAGTAACAATGTAGCAGAAGTGTAAACATAGAAACAGTCAAAAATCTTTACGGAGTAATTTTCATTTAGTTATCAATTTCAAAAATTTTCTTGTTATCACAACAACCTATTTAGAGATTACCTGACTCAAAGAACTAGTAACCTGGTCTAAATCTAAGACCTGTAGATATCAAGAGTGTGGCGATTTGAGTCCTTGAATGGCAATATGAGATCATGAGTAGTTTAAGTATCCTATCTCCAATAATGATCCACACAGATAGCAGCTAGAATCTTTAAGATGTCTGATGTTCTCTAGTGCTAGTTATAAGGTATATGACCTCAACCAAAAGATAAAGCCCAATAACTCTCAAACAAGCAAGAATGTTTCCAAGATGTTGCTTCAAAAACAAGGAAGAAAGAATTGGTTTAGGGAGTTAGGAGGACTTTGGTTATGGTGGTTTTTCGAAGGGAGGCCAACGGTTGGTATTCCCAACTTTAGAGAATTTTCTCTTCCTAAAATTTCATGTGTTTGAATCAAAAATGATCTAACTCGCTTAGGCCCTATTTAGAATTATTGTTGGCAGAGTTTTTAAGGTCAAAATCTACGTCTCACTATAAACACAACACTAACAGGTAAAAAATTTAGGTTTTTGCATTTAAAATCATGGTTTAGCAACATAAACCAAAAATCTAAAATATTTGAATTTTCGCAGTTTGGAAGTTGGCTTTTAGATGAAGTGACTCTATTATCCTCACATCTCTATACTTTTATTATTTTAAACATATCTTTTTTTTAAATTTCAACTCTTTAAATTACGTTTTCACAGCAATGTCAAATACCTAAAAGTTTTAAACCATATTTTTTTTTTACACTTTTCAAACATACTTTTTTTAACTCAAGCTTTTTCTAGCTTAAACTTTTTCTAACGTTAATGCTAAACTAGTTCATAATAGCTTTGGTCAATCCACCTTATCATAATAAGGAGTTTTGTTTTTACTTAAACTCCTCTCTTAGGTGATACTCTTTCACCTTAAAGAGTTTTGAGTTAGTCATGACACCACATGCTGTTCATTAGGATTATCAAATTAACTTAATTGATGATTAAGCAACTAGCTAGAAGTATTAAGCACAAAATTGAATAAATAACTAAAAATATCATTAAAATCAAGAAATAGAATAAATAATCCAAACTATATATTGAGTTCCATTATAATCTTAGAAAAAATAAATTTAATTCATGTAAATAATGAAAACATAAAAAAGGAGTTTTACCATCATAAATATTACAAGAAAAATAAAAAAAGGAAAAGATAACACTAAGATAGGCCGAGTCTTCGGTCTTCAAGTTTCTCCAAAATCTCGTTCTCCTTTTAATACTTTTGGCGGCTGTTTTGAAAAGTTGTTAGGTTCCCACTTTGATTTTATTATTTTGTCGCATCTCGGAAACTCCTTTAGGCTTTGGACCTAACAAAAAAAAATATGAAAATACTAAATAGCTAGATAATTTAATCATAAATGAATAAAACTAATTTAAAAATAACTAAAAATTAATATCTAACAAATTATCTAAGACTTACCTAACTTTAATGCACATAATGTGACTAAATAACTTTACTTCTAGAGTGATCAATTGTTACCAAATGGAGTTCTCATACGAGTCATGTTCAATGACCTTGTTTTTTTTCTAAACAAGCACCCCGTACCATTCCAAGAATCTTCTATACTTTAATCCATAAGATCAATTGCTTATTTCAAGGTAAGAAGGCAAAACACGTGTTGGTCCTTGAGCATTACTAATGCCTTGTCTTGGAAATACAATGATTAGCAATGTTTTAGGAACTTGGCTTTAGTCTAGACCTTTTCATTGGGTGGGTTAGTTTGGTTTTGGGTTGAATCATTTCGAGTTAGGTCATTTTGGGTTTAAAAAATTTTGAGTTATTTTCAAGAGTTCGAGTCATTTTGATTTCGAGTCACTTTAGGTTCAAGCTATTTTGGGTTCAAGTCATTTCAATACCATGTCATTTTGGTTTTAGTTCATTTTAGTTTCGAATCATTTCGAGTTCGGATCAATTGGGTTTAACACTCGAGTTAATCGTGTTCAGGTCATTCTAGATTCAGATCAATTGGGTTTAACACTTGGATTAATTAGGTTCAAGTCATTAGGTTTAGGATCAAGTCAATCAGGTTTAACAATTTGATTCATCAAGTTTGGTCATTTTGGGTTTGTGTCAATCAACTTTAATGCTATATTTATATGAATTCGGATTATTTGTTTTTATTTATCAATTTTAAAATCAAGTCAGATTAAATTTAAATAAATTATTTTCTCAAGTCTTATTTAATTAAAATTTTATTGAAATATAAAAATAAAATATTTTAAATATATATAAGAATTTTAATTTTTAATAAAAATAAATATCTTTTTGACTCAATTTTTTTATTTTTCTACAACTGGTTTATTTTTCCAATTCAAATATCAATTTTAATTAAATATGTATTATCATTTAATAATTTTTTTAGTAAATATACCAACAAAGTTTCTGTTATGTATTTATTTAGTAAATATCACTAACAATTTTTTAATAAATATCATTACTTAAATAAGTATTATCATCTAAAATGCAATAAAATACAAAATCTTAAATGGCTAAATTAGGTTGTCACCTAACTAAATTACTAAATTAATACATCGCCACCTAGGTCCTAACTAAATTAATATCTAATATGCAAGTTGACTTAATATGGATGATAAAACCCTAAATGAGTTAAAGTTTTTATTGTTTGTGACTCGGTTATTCCTCTTAATAGAATAACAGCCTCTCAACTCTTCTTCCTAACAAAAGAGCCATCTCCTGCTTCTTTTTAAGGTTTTTTTTCTTTCGTTTCAAATCCACAAAGCTTCTTTGATCTCTAACTCTTCTCGTAAGCAAGTAAGGTTAGTATTCTGTTTTGAAAAAAAAAAATAACAAAATTTTTCATTACCCATTCTTTTTTGCTTTTCATCAATCATTTTGTAAAATAAGTTTTTTTTTTAAAAAATTATTTGTTTTTCACTTTGTTTTGCAAGAACTCGTTCTAAATTCATTTTTGTTTTCTTAGAAAATTATTTTTGGATATCTAAAGATTCAATCACTTATTAAAATTAATCCAATCAATGATGAGCATTTAGGGTTTTTTTCCTTGTGAATTATTGATTTAATGTTTGTTGTCATTTTCTTTGGGTACTTATCTTAACCATATTTTGCCTTAATTATAAATCACTAAAACTTATTATTTATTTGTTATTTCAGGCAAGATATCATTTTTGCATGAAATTTGATTTCTATTAGATATGACCAGAAAAAGCAACTATATGTTTGTGAATTTCTCGCTTGATCTATTAATATATAAATGTTTAATGTATACATATGTAAAGTCAAAATAATAGCTACCAAAACTGAAAAGACAAAGTTCTACTAGCATGTTTGAAACTAAAACGTGAGGTAACAACACAATAAATTTGTATAACCAACTTCATAATTTTAGAACAAGTTCTCTATTTTTCAATTTAGTGGATTTGAGTTGAATTAAGATTAGAATACAAGGACCTACATGAAAATTTTCAAATTCAAGCACATTTACTTCTTAGAATCATAATCATAAGTCAAAATGTCAAACGATTTCCATAAGTGAGATTTTAATATTTTAATTGTAATTAAGTATAGATATTTATTTCTTGGTATAATAATAACAAAAAAAATTAAGCAACAATTCATTTCTTCTCCCTCTCTTCTTTCGTGGTATAATAATAACATAACAAAAAAAAATTAAGCAACAATTCAATTCTTCCCCCTCTCTTATTCTCCAACCAATGCTAACCCTTTCTCAAATTTGTGCTCGAGGACTGGACACTACATGTTGCAATTCAGCCCACTTCTCCTAACCCAAATGGATCTTTCCTTCATTAAAATTGATTTTATTGCCTACTATTATTTTGCTATTCTTAGTAATTATAGTTTTATATGCAATTTTAGTTTCCTACAAGTTCTACTCTTGGATCTTCCCTAATTAGCAAGTAGCTAGAATTAGATTTACATAGTATTGTCTAAAACGAGAAATGCGTTTATGAGAGCATGTATATTATCTATTATTAAACTATTAATTAGTAAATAACTTTGACTAATTTAAATTTTATATGGTCGAAAATCATATTCTTAAAAGTAATTATATAACTTAATTGAATTAAGTTTAAACATGTATGTCGTTCTTTTAACTTTGACTTTTAATATTATTTATGTTGGTTTAACTTTAATATTTTTAGAGTATTAAATGGAAACGAGCTCGATAAATGTGGATTTTAGTAATTATAGCCCTAAAATTTAAAGTCAAGTTTCTATGCCTGAAGCCTTACAAAGGCATACTAAGGTTTGGCTTCGATTTAATCTTGTTAGGTCTTAATCTTCCAGGAAAAAAATTAAGAGTCATAAGCAAGCATTGTGGCAAATCATATGATGAAAAATCTACGGCAGGTACTTCTAATCTTAAATGTCATCTAGCAAAATGTTTTTGCATATCTGGATAATAACAAGAAATCTGATAATGAAAAGCAGACAAACAAGCACTTGCTAAAGCTATCATCAAACATCGTTGTCTATTTACATTGGTTGAATATGAAGAACCTAGAAAGGTTCATGCTTTACTGAATAATAGTGTTGAGCATGTTAATAGAAACACTATTACAGCTAATTGCTTGAAATTACATAACAAAATAAAACAAAAACTTAAGTCTACTTGGAGAAGATTTCTAGTAAAATTTGTTTAACATGTGACTTGTAATCATCATAATTAAATAGAAAGTTTCTTTGTCCTAATGCTTACTACGTAGATGAGAATTGGAAGTTGTGAAATAATATTTTAATTGTTTGTCATGTTCCACATCCACACAATATAAATCTTTTGCATAATACTATTCATTTTTTTCTTGAAAATTGGGGTATTGAGAAGAAAATTTTTAGTATTACTTTAGACAATGCACTGAATATGGATAACATGTAAGCTTTGTCGCGAAACAAACTTATCCAACAAGATGCTTTATTGTCTCATGGTGCATTTTTTCATATTTGATGTTCTGTTCATATTTTAAATCTTGTTCAAGAGATTTGAAAATGCTTGATAAAACTTTGAAAAAGGTCAGAAAAATGTAAGATATGTTGAAGGGTTGGAGTCAAGGATGATGAAATTTAGATAATATGCAAGTAGAGTCAATTTGGATGATTCAAAAGGATTATGGTATAATATGCCTACTAGATGGAATTTAACCTATTTGATGCTTGAGAGGTTTCTTTATTATTATAATGCTTTTGTATACTTGGCAATAAATGATGCAAAGTATAGGCTTTAGGATTTCCTAACAATAGAAGAGTTGGATAACATTAAACAAATTTCTAAGTTTTTAAAACCCTTTTATAAGAGTACTACTTTGTTTTCTGGAGCAAATTATCTTATTGCCAACTTGTATTTTGACAATGTGTGTAAGATTAAATATAATCTTATGAAGGTAATTAAAAGTTCAAATAGTGTTTTTGGAAAATATGGCTCACGCAATGAAACAATAGTTTGACAAGTATTAAGATGAATATTTTTCAGTGTTAGCTTGTGCAATCATATTTTATTCACGCTTCAAGTTCAAATTCATGAGATTTTCTTTGAAGAAAGTTTGATCCTAATTTTAAGGCAAATACAAGAATTATTCTTGATCAACTCAAAAAACTATTTAGGGAATATGAAAGAGCAAGAACTTTAAATTCAAGTGAGGTTCTATAGCTGTGAGTAATCTAATGCAAGAGATCTTCTTGAAAACCTTAAAGTGAGTACTACTTTTATTTTATTAGGATTTTATATTTCCTTAATTTAAATGGTTTATGAGATATGCAATTGGATTTAAATTAAATTTTGTGTCATTTTTAACTTGCTTTGGTATAGGAACTTTAAAATTATGATTATGATGAATCTACTTCAAGCTAAGGTAAGTCACAATTGGAGCTCTATTTAAGTGAGCACAAATTTAAGCTCACTACATGCCATTTGATATTCTTGATTATTAGAAAGACAATTATTTTTTATATCTTGAGCTTACAAGAATGGCAAGAGATGTTTTAAACATTCCTATCATCACTGTTACTTCAAAATCAACACAGTATATGTGGTAAAGTCTTGAACAAATGGAGAAGTTCTCTTTTATCTAAAAATGTCGAAGCCTTGATAACTACTTGTAATTAGTTATGTAGGTATTTTTTTATGTCTAATGATTATTTTACACGATAATTGCTTTCTTCTTTAACTATTAGATTTAAAAGGTGGTGAAGAAAAAATTAAAACTTATGGAGAAGAGATAAATATAAATTCAAGGTCAAATTTAGCGTCGAAAGAAGCTTCTAATAGTGTGAATTAATGGAAACTTAGAATATATGAATATATTTTCAAAATTTCTTTAATTTTATTTCATACTTTAAATTATGTTTTATTAATTGATAGCTGAAACTTTTTACTTTTCTTTATGTTTTATTATCTTTATTAGTTTGTTGCAATTGTCTCTAATTTTAGATTTTTTTTTTGTACTTGTCGGTTTTTAGTTTAGAGTTTCGACTTTGTAATGTGTCTATTAAAAGGTTTGATGAAGTTTAATTTTTAATCAATATATTTTTAATTTACGTTTTTTTTTCATCTATTAAAGATGTAATTATGTAGATTAATTGTAATATGCTTCTTTACTTCAACATTAGGAATTAAGTGGAATATCATTTTACCTTTAGTAGTGTATTCGAAAAATAGATGTTTTACATATGTAATGTAATGAATACTAACTATTAAGCTATTCAAATCATCTTACCTTTTACAGTGTATTTTGATCATGCCTTTTCACTTGCTACTCTTTTTTGCCAATAGAGATGGTTTATATTTCTGTCCTCCAAGTGTACTTTTATTTGCAATTGAGATCATATTTTGTGATAGTTTTTAATGCATTTCAGGATTTTGAGTTGTAACAATTGAAGTAGCAGTGATCTTAAAAATACCTTTTCTCAAATATTTGCTAGCTAAAAAGATCTTTTTGCAAAGTATATTTAAAAATTTTACATGGAATTATGGTTTTATGTTTTGATTTAACAAATAAGGTTATAACTTATTTTTTTTGTTATAGATTTTTTATGTTTATATATAGAAAGATAGCAAAGTATAGTAGTGTATTTAAAATATTTGAATTCTCAATTATTATCAAATTAGACTGCCAATTCTAAACATCTTGCCAAACCATATAAAAGTTTTTTAAACATTTACTTGGTTGAATATTGAATTTTCAATTGATCACGACTCGATTTTTTTTCCAATTCCCTTATTTAGGTTCAACCAAAGAAATAAAAACATCTTCAATCTTTGAAAATGATAAGTACAAATGTGTTTTTTTATTATACCCCAGTGAAAAGTAATTACATATTAAAACATTTTAAATAGAATAATGATGGTTATATAGAGCTCTACCAAGCAATCTTTTGTAGAATTATAAATAGAACACAAGTAATGACTTTTTTCTTTTACAATAACAATTTAAAAAATTTAAACTAATCAAATATCAAAAATTGTTACAATAGGCATATGTATCATTATTGCATTATTTTACATAAAGATAAAAAAAATAAAAATAAGAACATAATCAACTTACACATACCAAATAGTATTTGCATAATTTATCACAATCTAATATAATTACAAATTATGAAATAATAATCTATGTTATAAGCATTATTTTTATTAACTTAATATTTTTTAAATAAAATTATGCTTCATTTAAGTTTAAGTCATTTTGCGTTAATTGTTTGGGCCATTTTAGTTTTAGGTCCTTTTGGATTTTCAAGTTTGGATCATTTTTTTGTTTTGGTTAGTTGCTTCCTAGTTGTTGACTTTTTTTAATCAAATCATAGGTTGAGTTCGGGTTCGATTTGGTTAGTCGAATTTTATGGGTTCAGGTCAAAATTAATAGGTCTACTTTGGCACATTAGAATCTCATAATTATAACATTTTATAATTCCTTGTAAGGCCTTTTATGCTTCAGGAGTTTTATTCAATTAGTGATTTTATGATCGTCAGTCATGCCATTAACATAAAAGAAAACCTTGCATCATTTGAATTAGTGGTGTTAGACTTTATGTGGCCCACATAATAATTAAGTGAACCGAGATAAATATTTAATTAATATTAAAGTGATATTATCTAGTAAATCCTATTCAGATTAACTACTCTAGTGGTAAGAGTTAAACTCTATTTCAGTAACTAATTAGGATATAGACCCTTTGATGGTAGGATACAACTCTAATTAGTCTTTTAGTATACGCCCCTAGTCTAGTCTATATAAATTGCCTGTGCACCATCATAAGATAATTATCAAGAAATAAGGAAATAAACTAGAATGCTTATATGAGGTGTTTATTTCGTGTGCTTAGAACGAGGTCGCGCTTTTGATCAACAATGGTTAGAGGTACATTCTTAATTTGAATACTACATGATTTACTGCTATTTGACCGGATATCCCATGTTTAAATTTGATTGGCTTAAGGGTATATACCAACAATATTATCTCATATTTAAAAGTATCATATCTATAAATTATTTAATCATCCCATCTTCAATAGTCATTACTATTTAATATTTTCTATTCAAAAGATAAATTATTAAATATTAAAATATATACTATATGTATCAGGTAATTTTAACCATGATTTTTTTTAGAAAATTTAGTTTGAAGATTTGATCATTATGATAAATAATTGAGTAGTAACTAATTAGTAGTACTTTCTTTTTTATATTATCTTACAAGCTCTTAAATCTTGGTCCTATACTCTTATTAACTTTTCAAATATAATCATTTTGTCCATTTTGATCTAATAATAATAATAATAATAATAATAATGTACAATTATATTTATATGTATGCAAAATACAAATTTATTTGTAATTACATGTTAAAATTCAAGCTCATCAAATCAATTATTTTAATATCAATATTATTAATCTGTTATCTATTATTTAACAAATTAATTTTATATAACAAATATTGATTTTAACATATAATTATAATGTAAAATATTATACTGTAACAAAAATTTGCTTTAAAAAAATAATAAATTATTTATTTATTTTTGGATGTAATCATTTAAATTAAATTAAATCCAACATAAAATAAAAAAAATGATGTAAAACATACTTAAACTTAAATTTAAAGTTGCTTGAACTCGAAATAGTCCAAACCCGAAACAGCTCAAACTCGAAAAGGCTCAAACCAAAAAAATATTTGAACCCAAAAAACTCTACCTAAACTCCTAAAATTCCCAACTCTAGTTGTTTTTATGACCTAAACTCACAGACAATATAAATCTAAAACCAACTGATCATAAATACATAATAATCTAAGTTTAATACTAAAAATAAAAATGGCTAAATTATAATTAAATAACATTTTTATAAAATAAATTTTTAATTATCAATTTTATTCTAATCTCTTTATTTAGTTTTAATTAAAATTTAATAAACATATATATCAGATAAAATAATACTTTTATAAAAAAGCCAAATATAATTATACTTATAATTTGCGATGCTATTGAAGCTATATGAATATAAAATAATTTAAGGTGTATAAGCAAACCATTATGGTCATTTCAATCATTTTAAAGATTTAGATTTATATCGGGGATAAATATTAAATAAGATGAAAACAAAAATGAACAATAAAATGAATAGTCGTCATTGTTAGTACATGTGATTAAGAAAATTATGAGATATTAATCAAAGTTTTAAAGTGTGCAACAATACCACTTTCTTTAAAATTTTATTACGTGCTATAATATTAAAGCAATATGCAAAGAAAGTACCAACGTATAAACTGCGACGATACAATGAAAATTAATAATTTATTTTTTTTGAACTGATGAAATTAATCCATTAAGTAGTGTATCACAAAAATATCAAACTTCTCTAAAGAATTTTTGCAATATCACTTTATAGAA
>JBBYHK010000022.1:5406807-5425122 GCA_038382065.1 Adansonia grandidieri
CAATCACATGTTAGATATAAGCTTCGAATGTTGAAATCTTGATGATGGATGTTAATAATGTGGTCGAGTGGAAATTGAGCTGAATTTCACATGCTTTGTGTGCAAAGCAAATAATAAGAATTTAAGATGAAATGATTGACTAGATGAACATGCCTTGGTTTGATAAGCTAGACTAAAGGATTTTAGTTATGTTTAATCTTTTTTTGCGTATTTGTTAAGTATTTTCGATAATTGATTTGCTAATTATTTGATAGATTGCTTATGTTATGCCTTTAAACCTTGTTTTTACCAAAAAAAAAAAACTCCTCCAAGCTTATGCTTTAGCTCATTCAGTCAGTGATTAAGTTGATGCTTAATTTTCCTAAATAAGTTCCTTTCAGAAAACTTGGAGACATTGAATAAAAGGCTTGAATTTATAGTTGATTTGGAGTTGAAAATAATATTTTCGAAGTGTTTTAACTAGTTTTTGAAGCTTAAACCTGTGGAGCCTTGTTGGGAGTCTTTGGGTGTAGTATGTACGTGTTTAGTATATGTGTTTAATGTCCATTTTGTTGCAGTTACAGCACTCAAATATTGGTGTGGCTCTTATTTGCTTAGAGTAGGTAAGTATAAAGAAAAGCGATAAAAGCAAGTCATTTGCATAATGCTTGATAATTTTCCAATTCAAAATATCTTAAGTTCTAGGTGGAGTGTTAGTGCGATTTTGTCATTTTCGTCCCTTTAACATCAAAAGAATGTCTAGTGCTCAGCCAACAGGCATTCAGATGTTTGAAAGCCAATTCGATAAAATTGCAATAAGTGTTTAGGCACATATATTCTTTTTTAGTCAATATTGATTTCCAACACAGTAGTTTTGTCAAAAGAAATATTTGTCATTTTATTGGTGGTTAATTTTTTTAGTATTTTTAATGTATCCTCATTAAGTAAGCTTTAAAACGAGCTTTTAAAAGCTCAATTTCATGGTCAGATGAGTTCAAAAGAAATTTCATAACATGCGCTATTCGGATAGCTCTGTTTCAGCTGTTGAATGCTAAAGTGAGTTTTTTTTAGTGAGGATAAACATTTTTCTCATATTTTTCAATTAAAATGGGTTAAATAATCTTTGAAATTTAAATGTGTTGTGCGATGCAATAATGTCCAATTAGAAATTCACTTGATACCAAACTGATTTTTTTAATTTTTTTTTACTATTTTTAGTGTAAGGTATAATGAGTCAGCTTTCATTAAAATTTTAGTTTGCAATTTTTAGTGGTCAAAATAGTCTGGAATAAATATGGAAAACCTTAAATGTCAAAAGTGTTTTTAGGTTTCTTTGGGTTTTTATGTTAGCCATGTTAAGGCATTCAAATGCCTCAAAATTGATTCCCAAAGTGTTGTTTTGAGACTTTACAGGCTTAGAAAAGGCTTAGAAAAGGTTAATACTATGTTCATAATGGCTTATTTTAAGGCTCTCAAGTTAATAAAAATTTAACAAAAAATTGATTTTAGCCTTATTTAAAAGGTTCATTTTATTCAATTTAGTCCTTTGGCCTATTTCATAATATCTTTTGAAAAAAAGTAATTTTTAAATAATTTTGACTTTATATTTGATTTGAAATTATCTTTGGAGTCATTACACTTTGACAAAATTTTTCTTTTTATTGAACTTTTTGCTTGGAATCATGTTATGGATTTGAGCTAGTCCCAGACCAATATTCAATTGCTCTTATGGGTACCTGATATGAGTCCTGGGATACATATTTTCTATTTCATTGATATATGCATGTTTTTGTAAATAAAAGAAGATTATGGTTGAATATTTGAATATCTAAAATGGAGGAAACACAAATTTGGGTACATGTGACTAGTGGGCACCAATTTTTAGGCATCACGAAAGGCATCGATCATTAACCAACTCCCCAGCCCATTTTTTATAGATCTTTGGATTGCGCATATTGTTAAATCAATCCTTTTGAGTTTCGTAACGCTTAAATGAATGGCTTTAATAGGTATTTGATCACACCTAGCCCAAAAAGATCGATGGTGACTATTTAACCCAGCTATCTCATGTTTTTGGTATAGGAAGCTCGGATGAGCAATTCAATTTGATGGCTTAGGCATTACAATGATTAAAGTGTTCCAACTCTGATATATCAAGATTAATGTCTGGATATATTATGACAATATGATAGAGCTATTAGATCGATTTAAAACTTTACGTGTATGATGAGTACAAGTATATTGCTAAATCCAATGATCAGTTTGTTAATATTAATCATATAAAGAATTATAAAAGTGTGTAAAATGATTTTAATTATACACTAGTGTAAGTGAATCTTTCCTTTTATATGTAGGAATACTCAGCTTCTAGACTTAATTTGCTTATAAGACAAGTTTTTGATAATTTGAAAATATAATTATTAGGTAATCATAAAAGTCCTTGCCAATTAAGCATATATTTAATTATTTCTAATAAGTTATTTTGATTAATTGCTGCAAATATTTGTGAGATCTCACTTTCATAGTTATTATGTGTTTGTTATTCATATATACTAATGTTTGAATCTTCATATTGCTTTGATTTTATTGTAGTTAATAATACATGACTTCAATTATGGCACAAAAAATAAAAAAAATTTAGAGACAAAATTGAATTACTATGACAAACTATATAAAATGCTTCAACTTGAATAATAACTTTTAAAGCATGGATATAAAATAACACAATACAACATGAATACATAAATCTAATTCATTATATTTATATTTCTATAAAAAATTAAGATGAATATAAAAATTTAGTTCATTTAGATTATATTGATATCAATAACTTATATTCATACTAAGAAATAAAAAAATAAAAAATAAATGTAACAACTGTCATACAATAACTCATAATTTATAACTAGATTTGTTTGACGAGCCTGACCTGCTTGGGTCCGGCCATGGACAGGCCTTTTATCAAATCGGGCCAGGCCCACTTGAATTTATATTTAATAATTAAAAATATTTTTATTTAAATTAATTATAAAATATATAAATATTAATATAAAATTTTTTTTATTAATTATGAACAGTAAGTATGGGTAATATCAGTGAGTTACTATTTAATCATCATAATATTCATTTTTTGCTTTTTACTTTATCACCTAAAGTTTTCTTTTAAAAAAATTACTTACATTAACCTATCTCATACCATTATTCAAATTTTAATTTTTATCTATAATTTACAATATAAATATTTTATTTAATAATACAAAATAAGAAAATTAAGAACCAATCATTATTCAACAATTAATACAAAATAGAAATTATTTAAATAATGTTACACACAAACATGACAATGAAAATAGCTAAAAATGATATGATACAAAAAATTAATATGACCATAACATGAATATAAGAATATGTAAAAAATTTATATAAAACAAACGTTACACAAAATTAGAGTTATTTGAATAATAAAAATTAGACTTGGCAATTTTGGGCAACAAATGAACACAACATGAAATAAACAAAAAAAAAAAAAACATAACTAAAAAATATAATACTAACAGGACAAAAATGCATGAATGTATCAGAATTTACATAGTACAAATTATTAATGTATAGAATTTTCTATATATGTAATATATGGAATAGAATTATAAGATGAAAAAAGTATAAACATAATATGAATACTTACATATTTTTAAATATGAAAAAAAGAAGCAAGCAATTCCTTAACAATCAATCAAATTATCCCTTCAATTGAAGGGATAACTTTAATCTATTTTTATAAGATATATTCTCATAATTCATTGTTTTATTTTTTGTCTATTGATACAAAAGAAGCCATATATTGTAATAGAGGAAAAGATGATAGATTTTGACATTCAAATTTTAGGCCTACTAAATATCACTGCATGAACCAGTTGAACTAAACCCATGAATTTGTAGGAATTTTCTCAAATTATGTTATGCTTCCAATTATAACAAAATCAAAAGAAAATGTAAAATGAAAGACGAAGGCTCCATTTGGATAAACAGTGAGAATGGTCTCAGTGAGATTAAAAGATATGATGGCGGTGAGGTTAACGGTCCATTTGGATGGGTCATGAAATTGGCTCTAGTGAGATTGAAACAGCAATGGCGGTAAGATTAAGAACTATGACAATGAGATTAAAATCAGATGTGGAATATGCATCTGTATTCAATCGCAACAGTGGCGGTAAAATGAATTATGTTGAGAAAAGAAAATGATCATTAAAGATGTTAGATTGAAATGTATATTATATATAATAAATAATTAAAAATGTATTTATATCAAATAATAAAATATATATTAAAATTATATTTATATTAAATTATAAAAAAATAAATTTATATTTGCATTAAATAATAATTAACAATTATTAAAATTATTATTTTATTTAAAAATAAATTAATAAGATAAATGAAAAATATTGAAAAATTAATGATTTGGTTAAGTTCATAAATCACACATTTTGTGCAATTTCTATTCATAGTTTTTAATATGTTTTTTATCTTTATTTTAGTTACTTATGTTTGTTTTTCAATTTCAAATTTAATTTGGAGAATGAATCAAAAATATGTCAATGAAGACGCTAAAGAGCTTATGATATCACAAGGATAAAATGGAAAAAGATATTAGAGTCAGAAAGATAAAACTCTTTAGTAAAAGCTTGATTCTTGCACTCCAAGTAACAGTTAGATTCTTGCAGCTCAAACAACAAGGTTAATGAAAGTGACATACAAATTTCCTACTTTGAATATAATGCTCTAATTTTACCAAGTTTTTTTTCAAATGCAACAAATAAGGACTTAACTTTAGCATTCAAAGGAAAAAAAGATCATAATTAAAAAGAGGCTGAGAGCACCAGAAGGAGAACTAGAGGGAAAAACAGGAGAACAAAGAGAAGACTAAGAGGAAGAGAAGGAGGTTACAACCAAACACCATACTTAAGTTTTTTCTTTTTCTTTTGGTCTTCCTTATTTTTCATGAATCTGTTACTGAACATATCAAACATGTGTAACTAAATTCTTTTGGTGGTTAAGGATGATTTCAAAGCCCTAGACATGACTTTGTAATTGATTTTAAGATATTATCCTTAATTATATATTGAAATTGCTTATGTGCTTCCATAAAATTGTTTATGATTCTTATCTTGATTTGTTTAGGTATGCAACTAAATAGGCTTTGATAATTCTTTATTGCTGGATTATGAATCTTGATCTATAATTGTCTTATTTTCCTATTTATTACTAGTTTTTTGTGTTCAATGATTATAGTCAAGTTTTTAAAGTGCTTGCTTGTTTCTTACAAATTGATTTTTATAAACATCCCCAAGTTAAGTTCATGTTACCTTCAATGGATGAAGAGTAGCATGGACTTAATGTTTCCAACAAATTGGTCTCCCAATCTTGGGGCCAAATCAATATTTCAGATCTAGATTCATGGTGAAATAAGTTCATTTTTTCAAAAAAAAAAAAAAAGGAAAAGAAATCCTTCTTAGTATTAATCGTTGATCTTGAGTCTCATGTTCCATTTTGCGACAAGGTCAACCGGTTGTTCCATCGTCCCAAACTACTCTTGGGTTATGGAATGAACTTGTGAAGCCAATGTTACTTTCTGTCACAGACGTTCGAACGTCCCAGACTCGAGTTTATCTTCAAAAAAACTGAATATCGAATAATTCCCCTATTTTTTGCTTTGGTAGTACTGTAGTTTGAACTTAAAAATTTATTTTTGAGCCACAAAATATTTCCTTTGATTTTTCAAATATTTTTCCTTTAAAGGGCATCAAATTAACTTTCTAACGGTTCCTTATTTGCCTTCGGATCATCCTGGACAAGGGAGTTATAATTTTTCAAACCTTTGCTATCTGAAACCCTTGGAACCATCATGTAACATTCTGTTTGGGGCCATTACGGCCCACCATTGATTTTTATGAAAATTCCAAATATGTTTCTCAAAAAGTTCAAAGAATTCCCTTTCTGGAAAGGTATTATCTATGATCTAACGATCCCGGATAAACTTAGAAAAATTTTTCGAAATCCATCATGCCCTTTTAATTGTACATGCTGCTAGTGCTGAGACGAACCTAACTTCCAAAATTAATTCCGCTTGGAAAGTGATTCTCTAGAATTTTTTGGAATATTTTTATGTTAAACCTTATCGAGTTACTTTCCAACAGTACCTCATTTACCCTCTGAAGTCTTCGGATGCACCCGAACAAAATCTGAAAATAAGATGACATGATGTTGTCCCCTGTTTTCAACCTAATTGTCAAATCTCCTTTTATCGAGACATTCGGATGTCTCGAAAATGTGCCCATTTGATTCCCCCACAACATCATCCCTTTTGACTCGGATCAAGATTAAAATACAAAAAATAGGATTTTGTATTAAAATTTTTTCTAGTGAAGATACTCCAACTCCATTATTCCAAAGGGGATACTGTAACCCTTATTTTTAATTAAAAAATTCAAATGTTCTCTTTGTTCCTAAATGTTTTCCTAACTTTAGGGATACTCCAACCCCACTACTTAAAAGGGATACTCCTACCCTTTTAAAAAAAATAATAATCAAATTTTCACTTGAATCTTAACTATTCTCACAACTCTATTTTAGGGGACACTCCAACTCTACTTCTCCGAAGGGGTACTCTAGCCTCACTTTTACCCCAAAAACTTAAAATTTTCTTTCTTCCGGATGCTTCAAACTGTTTTGATAAAAATTATCTTTGTTCTTCAAATTACCACCGAATACAGACCGGTCTCTAAAATTATCATCCCGATTATTCTTCAATAATCGAAGGCAATTATGATAGACATTTCGATCACTCCTCTTTTTGTGTTCTTTTGTTTGTGATTGCTTGTTTATGATATTATTTTATTTCTTATTTTTTGCCTCACTAACTTGTTTCCTTTTGTTGTGTTATTGTGCATTCATATTTAAAATTCATTTTCTAATGAAATTTACGAAACGATGTTTCGTGATGGTATCTCTCCAGTGCCTAATGCGAAACATCCAATTTTTAAAATCCAATCCAGACATCATTTAAAAAAAATCCCTATGTTCCTCACATCTTTGAGGAATATAGGCAATCTAATTTTTCATAATAAAAAACCTCGGATTCACATTTTCCAAAACTTCATGCATTAAAGAGGATTATATCTAAATATAGACCAAATGGAATCGATTTAACCAAGACCAAAGTGAGATATAGTTAGTAGGTGCCGATTTCGAGCGTCATGGGGATGCTAGTCCTTCTCTGTGCGTAACCAACTCTCGAGCCCAACCAACTAATCTCTAGACTTCGTAGACCTTAAAATCAGTATTTCAAATTTCGTAACTTGTAATATTGATTTCAACAGGTGTCTGATCTTGCCTAGTCTAAAATGATTGTTGGCTACTCCAAGTTTATGGCCAATTCGTGATGGCCATCGGGGCCCAATTGGATGAACGACTCGTCCGACGGTCCCTATCCCCTACATATTATCATGCTTAATCCAAATCTCAATCAAGGGATAGCTCAAAGGCTCGACCACAACTAACCATCATTGATTTTTAAGTCGAGTGCGCTATGCCCTTCGGATCGTCCGAAGGTTTAAAGGCCGGGCACGTGGCAACAGAGGTGACGAATGATTCCTTAACCATACTTTTCATCATTATTGTCAATTGTTGTTCTATTTGCTTAAATCTTAGTTTTACTTCTAGGTTTTTTATATTCTATTTGCATATCAATACAATCAACCCTATCAAAAATTAGTTTGTTTCATTTGTGAAGTCCTTGTAATTAATTTGGTGATATTAGATTAGAGTTTTAGATCAATAACTTACAAATTGAGAACAATCTCTGTAGTTACAACCTCTATTTACTATTTACAATAAAAACCATAATTTTGTGCAAAAATTTGAGAGCTACATTATTTAGTGTATCAAATATAAAAATTAAAAAATAAAAAAGAAAGTGAAAGGGGATAAAAAAGAAATTATCTCCTCCATCAAAGGTCCAGTTACTGGACTCTTAAGCTCCAGTCCAAGATTTGAGATCCAATGTAAACTAAACCCCAAAAAGGGTACATCAAAATACTCCTTCGATGGGTGCCATGGCAGTGTAGAGAATTCGCCCCCCACAATTTGCTTCGGAGTGAGGCAAGATCCAACAAATAAAGCCTGATTACTTTAGTGATCAGATTAAAACCAACACTAGAATATGTTTTTTGAATACAAATACAATGATGACAACGAGATAAGAACGAAAATGATCATTGCAATTATTAATATAAGAGTATATTAATAAAATATTTTTATAAATTTCAATAATGTTTAAAATTTTAATGCATATTGTTTCTTACATTTATTTAAATATTTTTAATTAGTTAACCAATTTCTTTCAATGGAATCAGGTGAACCCACTTGAGACATTGCATTCCAAATGCAACGCATGGTGCATTCCACATACCGTACGATGCAGTAAAGAGCAGTGAGGGGTTTCCTTGCTTTGCGACATTCAAATGCACCTTAAAAGGACTGACAAGCAGAAGATGGAAGTTTGGTTTAAGGACTGATTGTACAAACAAGCCCAATAGACAACAGTAGGACAACCACATTTTCTTTATCAATGTCAACTAACAAATCCAAATTTACTCATGTCCTGTCCCAAAAATTCAATGCTAAAATTGCATCGGCTACTGCTACCACTTCAAGGTCATACAACGCAATGCAATAAAATCCCACAAAGCAACCAATAACTGAAAAGGATCAACCAGCTTAAAACGGAAGCAAAATTGAAGGATGAAAAAGTGAAGCACCGCCATAAGTCATCATTGAGCTCTGTGGATTTCGTTACATTCTGCATCTCATCACGCTTCATCTTGTGCGTTAAATGCGATTTCATTGCAGTTTAAGTCTCCCAATAATGTGTAATTCCGATGTTATAGCAAGACTACAACAAGACAAGCTGCTGTGATTAGAAATTGGATGTTGCACGCTAGAAGCTTCATACTCCCTCCAAGACTTACAGGACCTAATGCTACAGGAGGCAAACTCCCTCCGCCTGTGCTCGAATTAGAACTGTTTCAAGGAAAAAAAAAATTCATGATTGTAAACAAACCATTGTTAATACAGACCACATCAACAGTAAAAGATATGAAACCTCACCTTCCAGTAAATATACAGGACCCATAACCTGCACAAGTTATCCACCAATAGACTAATTAGCCATTCAAAATGATTAAGGAGGTTATCAAAACAAAAAGAAGGGAAGAATATATGACAGTTCCATAATAAGACAGCAATTGACTGCACTATGGTTGATGCAGAAAATGGTAGACTTATAGAAACGAATTTTGAGCATATTTTCAGGTAAAGAACAGTTGAAAAAAAAAAAAAAAACTCAAAACACACAGTCAGCACACAAATATCATTTAGATATTTAATATATATAGAGCCACACATGCACGCGTGCACACACTTCTAACTATGATACGTTCCCCACAATGTAATATAACTTATCCAAATCAAACAAAATAAATCAGGTCGGATGAGGCACAGGCAACGTACATCGTCTTATCTGAAATTAGTCCTGTTAATTATGTTAACATTCCAATCATTAACAATAGCAAACAGCCGATGTTCATGGGCTAATCGGCTAGTTGCTTGACAGTTCAGCAGTCTACAACACTGTCCCACAAAAAGAAGAAAAAAAAAAAGGTAGAACGGCGGATACTTGGTAAATAATAAACAAAAGGCTCAATGCCCCAAGTAGATCTAAAGTTTGCTAAATTTTTTCAATCAAGGATGCATGGTATTATTTTGATCAATTTTAGGATCTTGATAGTGTATAGCTGTCTAAAAAACAAGATAATACGATGTAATGAATTATTATTTCATTGTCAATCAACAAATACATTTGTAAAAAATGTACACCTTTCACTCCCTATGGTTTAAAAAAAAATACCTCGCAGCTAAGTTAGATCTTAGGTTTTTTCTTTTTTTTTTCCCTTTCTTTTTGTGGACTTTTCTTCTCTATCCCCTTCCTCATTCCCCAGCCCCACTTTCAGCCACTCCAGCTACTATGTAACGACAAGGAAAAGCAACCGGCAATTGGTCTCCATGTGCCCCGTTATTGGCACACCTACAAATCATCTCAGATGCTTTACCACAAGAAACATTTTAATGGAGTTTCTCATTCAGTTCCACTTCAAAATGTTGATGCTGAAAGTCAAAGTAGGTAAATTCAGCTAGCGAGGTGCAATGAGAACAACTTCATCGAAAGGCTTCAAACTTTTTTGTTTACAATATAAAGTCCTTAGAAAGGGTACTTCATTCCGGAAGGAATGAATGAAAAACTTGAAGACTTTGTTGCTGATCAGGTTTCGTATTCCAGAAGACCTATTGGCAGTTAACCTAATAGACCACATGGTACTACCATGATAGTACAGCCCACAATGGGAAAAACTGGTAATCTACCATCAAGATGGCGAAATTTTCAAGCACTTAGAATATAATTTGCATAATTCAAATTGTAAGAAAATAAGATCTAAAAACAAGAATGCGTACACATACAAATAACTAGATAACCCTTTAGTGAAATTTAAAATACAACAACCAACATCCTCAACTAGCTTCTAGGAGTCTGAAATCGATATTCAATATTGGACATTGTAACCATTATATCTACTGGAGAAGATGGGATTGTTGTTGAAGGGAATGGGGGCAACGTAGATGAAAGATAACTTAGAGGTCTGACGAAAAATTAGAAAAAAAATTAATGGAAACTAAATACTGGGGTTATGGAGGGCTTCGATAAGACAAAGGTTTTCATTTGGAGGGGTGTGCAAAGAAGAGCGAATGAAGAAAGAAATGTGGATTGGAAAGTAGCTGATATTTTTTCCCAGAGGGATATAACATCTCCAAGAGTTGTGTGATAGTAACAGAGAAGGAGCAATACCACCAAAAGAACTGAAATGATTTACGGGCATATCATTGTCAGGAAAGGGGGAAGAAATCATTAACCAGCCTGGCTCTGCAAGGCTAAACTTTGCTGTACAGGGCTGCCGTTCGAGTGGTGGAATGGAAAGGAGAACAGAGGAAAGAGAAAAAAAAAAAAACACTTAGTTGCTATTCTCTTTCCGTGCAGACAATGACTATACATTTTTACAACATTGCAGTGGTTTGTTTACATCAGCATTATTAAATTCCCTTATCAATTTTCCTTTATTAAAGAAATCCAGAAAGCTAAAACCTCAAACTGATCAAAATAGTATGAAATATCATCCACTAAAAATTTGTCAAACGTTAAGAGAAAAAAAAAAAAAAAAGACTTTTGGCCTAAGATAAAAGGAAAAAAAGGGGGAGGGGACTAGGTGATAAAGAAATTTAGTTAGATTACAAAAAATAAAAAATAAAAAAATAAAACAATTGGTGTCATCCCAAATTATAGCTAAGATTAGGTTTTGTTCAAATCTTATATTAAAGTTGGACTTCACCACCAATTGTCGTTGGTTTTAGGTTTGCATATTTAAGAATGAAGAATAAAGAATTTGATAAATGAATCAAGGCGAATTCAGAAAAAGGGACACTTTGATTGAAAAGGAATTAGTTGCTTACATATTGACTAAGCCAGAAGAAAAAGAAAACCAAGAGAAATAGATTTAAAAAAAATAGTAAGTATATCTTTCTATTGAAACTAATTTGGTTACACAAAAGTTTAAATAAGAAATCTGAATAAACAAATTGATAAACCTTAATCAAGGATGAAAAAAATTTGACTGGTTTAAACAATCATTTAATCAGGCATCTTCAATCAAGATTATTACATAATTCTCACCTTTATAATCATAACCCTTTATTTAACTTCGCTTATCCAGTTTTGCCCTTTTCAAAACGTAAGAGAAATTCCACCTTTGACCAAACTCAGGGGATTTCCAAAATTTTCTCAATAATGTTTTAGGAGCCTCAGTGTGCAGCTTTTGAACATAAGTATTGTTGGCAAAATAAGACAAAACCTAGAAATGTTACTTACCATACTTATCACTGAATTAATAGGATCCACATTTAACAACTAGAAATATAGTGCATACAATCACCAACCACTTTACTGAATTGCATTTTTTTTTTTAGTGTTGATAGCAATAGTAAGACTATGAAATATTTAGCTTCGTAGATCCAAAAAGGTTTGCTTATGTCCTCAGAAAGGTACCTATACAAAGCCTAGTTCGAATGGGAAACCATCAAAGAAACATCAACTTCTTTTTAAAGAAAACCTAAGCCTGCTAGCAAAAATTTCTCACTAGACTGAAAGTTAAATTCTACTTAAGTGTTTTAAAAGATAAAAATTGCAGATAAAATTAATAAGATGAATGATAAGGAGAAAACTTACTTGGATCATTAGTAGTAGTTGTGGCTGTCCCATCAAAATCACATGTCCCACCAACACTATGCATTTTTTGATAATAATCATTGTAAGCATAAGATGCATGGTTCCTGATGTTATTTGGGAGATAACATGGCTGCCCTGATTGTATAGCCCTGCAATTGGCCTGACCTTGCCCACATGCCCAGTTAAGCCCATCTTGCAACTTATCTTCACTAGCATCATCTTTTGCCACACAGAAAACCGTAGTAGAATTTCCTGTAATCTGACTAGAACCACTTAAACTCAGAGGAAAAACAGCAGTGCCATTCGTAAAGAATAACCCCCAGCTTTTCTCAGAGACAGGCCCGGGTCTCTTGTCTTCATTAAACAATTCATAAATATATGTGTTGATGGGAATAGTTGGCTGACTAGGTGGACCTGAATTATTGGAAACTCGTCGGATCAAATTATTAATGAAGGTCTCAGCATTTTCCACAGTGGCATCAGGTTCATCGGATCCTCCTTGCCAAGGCCATCCTGTTTCTGTGACAACAATAGGGATCGCAGAAAAATTGAGAGCTTCCATAGAATAATAGGTTGCATCAATCATCGCATCAAACATGCTGTTATAGTGGAAAAGAGTGTTTGGATCAACAATTTGTTTGACAGAGGGGAGAGGTTTGAAAAGAGCATAATCAATAGGAAAAATGCCATTTCCATTAGTGTAACCATAATATGGATAGGCATTTAACATGTAATAGGAATTAGTGTTCTTCAAAAACTGAAGAAGCTGGTATATTGTTGAGTTCCATGAGGAATTAAAGGCAGCAGTAGATGGGGGAAAAGGCTTGGGGATGATGTCCATGGATTGGGGGGTTGAAACTTTAACCTGAAAATTGAGATTAGAAGCCACAAGAGCTTTGTGCAGGTTATTCATAGCCGTAACTAAAACTGAGGCAGCATGAGGGACCGAGGTAAGAACCTCACTGCCAACAGCAATGGCTGTAATGTTGGTCGAAGGCACATAAGATGCAACATTTTTGTTGATCCATGCTGCTGCTGTCGATGCTGATTCTCCAATTCCTAGGACTTCCTCATTTGTCACACCAACTGTTACTTCAATCCCACTGTCAGCAAGGGCTTTCAGCATGTGAGAGTCAGCATCATAAAGCCGTATATGAGTAATTTGATGGGCTTTGACAATAGCAACCACATCTGAAGCTGGGGGCATGCTGGAAACATCAGTACCTATGTTTACCCCAACGAATGCACCTATATAATCAAGAATCTAGTCAGTAAGAATCGGCAAGAAACACTATTAGATATTACCTTGTAATGTAGATTACCTAACATTAAGAATCCCTTCCCCCTGTAACTAAAATGAAAAACAAATTGCCGGCTGGATTATTAGATGTAATTTCATCATAATTCTATCCTGCTTCATATTTTTGGCTTGCATTTGCTTCAATGTGGTCTTGAAAAGTAGTAAATAAAGGAACCATTGGTTGATTTACTTGCTTTACACATATATACAACACTCAATAAACAACCTATCCTAGCTATAAAATCCTCAATATTTCACCATCATTCTCCACAATTCACAAAACAAACACCTACTAAGGCATAACCCAAAAAAAGCTCAAAATAGTGTATGTTGAGGACAATGCAATATGAAAGGGGGGAAAAAAAGGTATTTTGATTTCAATGGTCTCTAGGTCATTGAAGGCATGTCTGATTGGCACCTTTTAAATACGATGGCAAGAAAATTCAGACTTAAACCAATTTGAAGTATTTATTACCAGAAACTATCACTTACATAGTTTCAATTTTATAATGGCAGTATCCAAGCCTTTAGAATTACAAACGGTGGCTAGTATTAGGAACAGTAAAATCAAAAAGCAATCTCACTAGCAAGAACCATCCATTATAATAATTTACAGCCAATGCTTCAACCAGTATAGAATTAATCTTCCAAATAGAATTGACCATAAAAGGTAATCCTCGATAAACTTGCTAAATTACCTAGCACGCTGGAAAACATGCCAATTAGAACCAGAAGTGGGATTCCAAGACATCTTTCAAGAATCATCTGGTCGTCAAAAACTTCAAATCTAAATTGGCAATCTCGTAGTGTTTACTTTCAGCTGAGATTAAATGCTAAATGTTCTGCAAACAAAAGCAAGAATCAGATACTTAGCTAAATTCAGCTCATGCTGAGAATATATGGAGAAAGAAAACACAATAAATAACTCATAAAAGCTCCAAACACTATAGTAAAACTACTTCTAAAATTAATAACGTTGGGGGTCAAAAAATTAAATGCAAACATCTGAAACTTTGGTGCAAGGTAAATGCTCACTTAGAAGGTTAGGCAAAGTAAAATTCCATATTCATTACAGATAAAATATAGATATAAATCCAAGCCTTTTTCATCAGCAATAGTTGTCCAAGCCAATGTTGGGAACATACATGAAACAAACAACTCTGCTGTTGAGGCATCTATTCTAAAGGAAAAAAAAATATCAGGAGGAAAAGTTCAATCATGCTAACTACTCTAGCCAACCAGTTGAAGAGAAGAATCAATCCCAACGATGCTCTTGGCTGAAGTTGAAAAGTAGTATTACATGTACTAACCAGGTAGATGAGACCAAATTCATGTACACAAGGATAAATATATCATCTTTACTTGTGACCTTTTGAAGTACATTTCAAGGAATCCACCTTCCTGTATTACAGGACAGGAAAAGAAGATGAGGACTCTTTTGACTTCTTACAAATAAACAAATAAAAAAGGCATTGCATAACTTCTTCAATGGCATTAGTCTTCGGTGAACATGCTGTTGACATTTTGTCAAGCAGAAAACCCAGTACTAGCAGGATTTATTAGGTTCACAGCCGTTTAAAACCCGTTGTTTGTGTAATTTTGCGTATTAAGGACAGCATTTTAGGTAGATCATTTTGTATGCTTTTGCTGAAACAGAATGAATTCATGACTCCCAGAAAGTCCATTTAACAGAATATGAAACATCCTCAGTTGGAAGCGCATAAGAACAATAGAAAATCTTAATTGGAAAGGGGAAAATTTCTTGAAGAATAGGGACAAGCTTAGAGAGTAACAAATGACTGTAATAATTATAAGGAATTCAAAAACCACACAGATGCCTCCAAATCAAAGCCCATTAGTGAAAAAAAAAAATGCAGTGCAAGAAAACTCTAATTCCAAAATATCCAAATACAAAGACCCTGAAAAGGCAAAACTTGCATTTTTTAAGCTATGAAGAAGCCAAACTCCAAATAATAATGAAACACAAGGTTACCCAGATGAAGCAATCAAGAGAAGGAAGTTTCAAAGTACCTGATCCAAGTTGCCAAGCAGCAGAAAAACGAATTCTGAAAAAGGGAAAAAGAAAAAAAAAAAAAAACCCAGAAAAAATAAGTGTCTGACGTCACAAAGCAAATAATCCAGTCCAAAGAATATTATTCTTAACTGAGAATCTAGAAAAAAATTCGAAAAGCCCCACAGTAACCTTGTGAGCATAAATGTGGAAGCCAGAGCAGCAGGGAAACAAAAACAGTTGTCGAGCTTCACTAAAAAAACACTGTTTCACATTCAATTAAATACAATTTCGTATAGTAATAAAAGAAAAAAAAACCATAAACTATATTATTATTTAGGAAGCAGTAGTTTAATAATTAATGCTATCAGAGGAAGGGCTTTAGATTCAGAGTTAAGAAACCTCAAATGGCAGCTTCTCTTTGTTTTGTCTTCTAAGGCCTCTTAGTAGCCACTGAATGAATGTCTGAAACCGAAGACTTCTTCGGTTATTTGTATTTGGAACTTTTTGCCGTTTGTCCTTTTTGCAATTTTTATAAGTTTTGTTTATAATTTATATACAGGACATATATAATATTTTGCTACTAAATTTTTTATAATCTTATAATTATTTAATTATAATATAAAATTATATAAAAATTCCTCACTTAAAATTATAAATATTATAAAATATTTTATGAAATTTACATAATTTAAAATTATAATTAATTTATTATACTGTAATAATTATAAGTGATATCATTTTATGTATATAATATTTTGCTTGCCCTAATATATGTTTTAAAAGTTAATTAACATATTATTAATTTTTATTTAATAATAATGTTTATGACATAATTACATTAAAAAATATAATAGAATATAGCTTTAAAATTTCCTAAAAATAAATTAGCAATATTAGTATCTAATATATATTTAAGATTTTGTTAATAAACGCTTTTAGAATTTTTTAAAACTAGTCAATATATAATTTATAGTAATAATATTTTATTAAATAGAGTGATCGATAATTTTATTCACATTTTTAATGTATTGTATTATTATTACGTGGATAATATCTTGGAGAAGTTTATTAACTTTATCATGAAATTGAAAAAACTATCAAGATATTTTACATTGTCAAGAAATTTTTAAATTTTTTAAAAAATATTTTTTAAAAATTAATTTCAATAAAATAAATATATCTAAAATTTATATTTATAAATAATATATATATGGAGAAATATATATATATATATATATATATATGTAGAGGTGACAGAATATTTGATATTTTTGTTAGAGAGAGTGCATAGAATAGAACAGAAGAGAATAGAGTAGAAAGGTGGCATCGAAATTGTTGCCGTTGCCGCGTTTTAAACGCTCATTCTGTAATCTATTAATTAATTAATTATTTTATTTTCAACTGACAATGAGCCATGCGATTGCGACTGTGAGGGCTTTCTTTCTTTCTTTCTTTAATATTTTCCCTCCAAAACCAAAAGACATCCAAATACTTTATTGGATTTGGAAAGTCTATGCAAGGGGAACAGGAAACGTAACTAAAAGCTGAAAATTTAAGAATTGAAACCCCAAATGCAATGTGAAAAGATGTGTATTTGAATCTATTTATTTATTTATTTATTCATATTTAAAATTAACATTAATTATTATTTAGGTTAGTAAATAACATTACTTTTTCTCACCTATTAAGGTTAAATTAAGTTATTTAATTTTTTTTTTACTATAAAAAATTTTTTAAATATGAAAGATGAATTTGTGGTGTCGACTTGTTATTTTTATTTTTCAACTACAATCTCTCTCTCATAGAAAAAGGAATAATGGAGGAACGGAATAATAATAATAATAATAATAATAATAATAATAACAAACGATCACAATTGACGTCATTCTTTTATACACTTTATTTTTGTGCTGCTGGAATGGATTAAAAATCAAAATGTATGATGCGAAAAGTCAAAAGCATAGTATGAAGTATGAAGTAAAAGCGCGTAAGAAGTGAAGGGATGGAAACGGAAGCGACGGTGCTTAGTTGTAAAAGTTGTAATGCATGCAGATGCGGCCATTGTCTCAGTGGGATCCCATTCCCATCTGTCAGATATACTTTCCTTCCTTCCTTACTCTTTTTTTGTTTTGTCATCTCTCTCTCTCTCTCTCTCTCTCTCTCTCTCTCTCTTTGTGCGACTACACTGTAAACTTTTACGCCAACAAAAAAAATAATATTACTTAAAAATTGACAAAGATGAGACTCCTTTTAAATCCCGTTAGAGATCCATTTCAATGTAATTGGACAGCCTGGTGGAATCGTTTCCACCAAGCTATGCCTCCCGTTGCGAACTTGGCCCTTTAGGTCCACTTGAAATATCCTTCATCCCACAGCATTATTTATTGCAAATTATATGTTCATTTTTTTATCCTTCAAATAATAGTAATTGGCCAAAAATACCTATCATTTAATTCTTTTTTCATTCTTTTTTCCTTTTTTTTAATGTTAATTTAGTGTAATAAATATATAATAAAGTAATATAATAAAATTTTTAATTATTTATTAATTTTAGAACCTTTAAATAATTTTGAAATTTTATTCTATATAGATTTTAATTTAATATCTTGTTATTTTCCTTCTCATTCACCT